>APFE030118653.1:8068-19044 GCA_000404065.3 Pinus taeda | reverse complement strand
GTTTCTCTTGTCATAACTTCGGTCACAAAGCAGCTCAATGTGTTGCATATAAAACAATCATGACTAGAGAAGCTAAAAAAAAATGGAGTATGACCTGGATTTCAAAAAGGACCTATAACAACTTTTCAGCTCTTGAAAATGAAGTTGAATGTTCTATTTGCAATAACTTTGGGCATAAAGACTCTGAATGCAGGAGCAGGTTTCAGCAGAGAAAGGAACAGGCCACAAGCACCAAAACATGGAGAATAAAGGAACCATAAACAGAAAGATGTGGGATAGCATTTTATGCAGAGGGACAGGAAAATATATGGTACATTGACAGTGGATGCTCGAAGCATATGACAGGTGATAAAGAAAAATGAGTCTTACTCTGCTCTAGAAAAGGAAAGAAAGTTTCTTTTGGAAATGATACTCCTGCAACTATAAAAGGAAAAGGCATTGCTCGGTTAAAAGAAAAGGTCAAGGCTGGAAATGTTTTGTATGTTGATGGATTGAAGCATAATCTTCTAAGCGTCAGCCAGATGTGTGATCAAAGAACCGAGGTAATATTCAAGTCAAATGGATGTCTTGTTCGTGATCTTGATACAGGTAAAACAGTGATCAAAGGCAAAAGAACTCCAAATAATCTGTACATATTTGAAGAAGAACAACAACAATGCTATCTGAGCAAGGATGTTGAGCACTGGTTATGGCATCGAAGGTTGGGGCATCTAAGCTTTTCACTAATAAGGAAAGCATGCAAATACCAGGCACCAACTGAGCCATTGAGACACAAAATTAAAATTAATTCCCAACCACTGGAACAAAAAGCTCGAAATTCTTTGGCACACCGAGACAACACAAAAAGCACATGACCACAACAGCCGATCCCTCAAAGCCATCCAACAAGAGCTCAAAATTCTTCGGTGCCCATGTAAACCCACACAGTGCAAGACCCCAACACTAGAGTCGTTGATCCCTCACATCGATCCGACAAACATGAAATTTCATTCGAAAAAAATTAGAACCATTACTATTGAGATTTGCTTCCATACTCTGAGCATTTATCGAGGATGCCAGGTGAACACTGGTGGATATATGTTGGTTCTATCACATATAACTGCCAAGTGAATGCGGGTTCTTGTGGATATATTTTGGTTCTATCACATATATCTAATTCTAACTATTACATAACTAATCGCAGAGGTTTTGAATTTAATGGTAGAGATTATTTTGATCGTCTTACATTTAAATCAAAGGCCCACAAAACTACAAGTGGCATGGAAGGAGAGTTCATTTTAGAGGGAAACGCCTTACGGTGTAATTATTTTTATTTTCACAATAAATATACGAAGTATATCCTTTCTTAATTTTTTTTTATCGTTAAGAGGGTCAATCTTTATTTTATAAATTGAAATAAATTAATTTTTTCTTATCGTTGACACGGTCAATATTTATTTTGTATAGATAAGAATAATAATTATTTTAATTTTAGTTTAAAATGGACGAATTGTTTTCTATGAAAACCTACTTTTCTATTGATTATTCACAATAATTAGTTGAATATTATGAATAAAAAGTTGATTTTTATGAGAAAAGACGTTAACTTTATCCTCACAAACATTTTCCTTCATTTGAATTTGAGGATTTGTTAATGGTGACCAGGGTGCTATAAGAAGAGAACTGTCTTGGGTAGCTGCTTTTCATCAAAAAAGAGATTAACTCTGTCCTCACAAACATTTTCCTTTATTTGAAATTAAGGTTTTGTTAATGGTGACGAGGGAGTGTTATAAGAAGAGAATTGTCTTGTGTAGCTTGTGATACACAAGCTTTATAAGAAGGGCACTGCCTTCGGTAGCTTGTGGTACATAAGCTCTATAAGAAGATAATTTTCTTGGGTAGCTTATGATATAGAAGCTTTGTAAGTCTATCGTTGGAAACAGGATATCGGAAATCATTCGGAAGAAATGGGTGATGTTGGTAGGTCAACTGCTGGAGAAGCTTTGAACGGTGCTCCAAGGATTTGTGTAAGGGTTGGTAAAGGTCAAGCTATATATCCTCATGGTGTAGCTGAATGGGTGCGAAAATATTCTATTTTTTGTTGTGAAACTCCTTTTCTGTTTCAAATCTTTTAGTACTCTCAGACGGTCTTGACCATTTTTCTAATTATTAGGCGGGAACATAGAGAGAGAATTGGACAAAACTTGAAAGTGTTGTAGGAGCTTGTTCCAATGCTAATAAGGTATAGTAAAAGAGGCATTACTAAATGAGGTATAGAAAAGGAGGCATTCCTAAATGAGGCATTTATATAATGTTTGGGTATGGAGGTTGGAGGGTCTAGCAGGTTCATGGTCCCAGACCCTATTTTTTTAATAAAAAATTTGATATGAGTTTTCAGCTTCTGGTGGAGGTGGTGGGGGTCATGGCCCACCACCTGTGTAATATATTTTTTTCTTAGTAAATAATAGAAAATTTTTGAATTTGTCTAATATAGGGGATATTAGATAAATTAACAATCCAACAAATTCATCTTCTTTCAACAACTAGGTTTCATGCCTTAGAGTCTGTCAAATTGTGGGACACTTAATCTTGGCCCACAACCCAACTTTGACCCAAACTTTGACTCGCTTGTTTTGCCTCATACAAGCTTGGATTGATGAATCGTTCACACTGTTGCGATCGAGATGACAAGATCTACACTTTTTTCTTTGTTTCAAAGCATTCTGATCATTTTGATTTTAGAGATTCCATAAGCCATCATTGTCTGGTGCGTGTCCCTAGAGCCACCTGGATCACTTGTTGGCATGGAAGTCCAAAAAATGACTGAGTGTGGCTCCCCTTGTTCATCTAGTTCTTCTAGTACAAATGGGAACTTGCCTGCTTGATAAAATAGAAACATATACATAAGAATAGAGGCATATTTTAACATTCCTTTTGTTTGAATCTTAAGGAATTGTTCATGAATTGTGTCATGAAGGAACTAACTAAAATTGAATTACTGAAGCATTTTCTTCATTGGAGAAAATGGATAGAAAACCTAAAATAGGTTCATCTACCCATTCATCCGAATAATACCCTAGTAAACATGAGAGTGCGGAAATGATTTAATTAGCTTTGTATGGAATAGTGGAGGAGGGATATGGTGGATTATTTTTTGGGAGGTGGAAATCTTCAAATAGGAAGATTTTGAAAATCTTAGATCTCTGGGAAAAGGTCAACTTCCGATATAATTCATTCAAGGATTCCATTGAGAAAGGAATAGTGGAATCATTTTGAGGGATCTGCAACATTTGTTTAATTGACTGAGGGGTGATTTTGAATAGAATATCACCATTGTCGGCCACATTGGCTCTCTAGTTTAGCAAGTAACAAGCTCGGCATTTAAGGACAAATTTGGGGAAGTGATGCGTTTAGGGAAACATGTAGATGGGCACATTAGATTCCCAAAGGACAATTTCATTGCTCTCTGTTTGAGGAAGATGTCTTTGAGCTAGCTGTGTAATTTGAATAAATCAAATTCACACTTAGGCTCTTAGATTTTTATAGTCTTTGTCAGCGAAGTAGAAGTTATCATGGTCAACTGATGGGAAATCATAGGATTTTCATTATTAACATTGGTTTTTCTCTTGCGAGCCATGTTGGGAATTTTAAAACAATTTGGAAAAGGCTGAAGAGTTGTGCAATTTTCCTGAGAAAAGATTGACAATGGAGGTTCGTGATGATGGTGAAGCTGCTACCTACTGCACCCTAAATAATTATTTGTTAAATGTGCAGGGCGATTAGGAGGTTTAATGGTAACTTAGATGAAGATTAAATGCATAACGTGTAACAAAAACAATTAGACATGTGTCGTGGAGGGATTAGTGGTGTAGGTGTAGGGATCCGTTGGTTGGAAGGAGAGGGTTAAGTAGTTTTTGGAGGGGTGGAGGGTGGTATATGGTATTGAGATGGGGGTTGTGGAAGAATGAGAGGGTGACAAATAAGGTGGGATCGAGATGAGTGAAACTACATTTTTGGACCCCCACTTCGCTAGTAAAGTTAGGAAGGGTGGGGGGGACCAAAAAGAATTGTGGACTATGGATTACCATTGCAAAGGACACACATATTAGATTGGGCCCACCATTTATCCTCTAGATGACATAACATGTTGTCATTTCTCACTTTTGTTTATAGCTGCCAAAAGTTAGAACAAATCCTATATCTCTTTAAAGCATGAATAATAAAATTTTAATCTTTTTGATCCTAATTTTTTAAAGAAAGGCCTATCTTCTACAAACCAAGGGTAAATTTAAATGTGCAAACCCTTCTTATTTTCCTTTGGAGGATATATTTATCCTAATCTAATTTCTAACCTTAAAACTTAAATTATTAATCCAACTTAAACAATTGGATCAATTTCTTCACCTATCTACCTAATTTTAACCAAATTTAAACAATTTGGTTAAATTATTCTCTAGTCGAACAACAAAAATTCAAATTTGTTTGACCATGATTATATTGTATGATTCAAACAAATATCTGTGATTGTGGAATTTAAAACAAGATGCACACAATTCCTAATTTATTTTTCAAAACAAAACTAGTTTTCTCCTAGTGGCATTTGAATTTGCATAACTTTCACTCTTATTCCTTTCATGGGGTTCTTTTCATCTTTTTTTTTTTTAATTCCTTAATTCTATTTTTATATATATACCCTCCTTTAATTTTTTATTTTTATTTTTTTCTTTTTGGAAAACATTTGCAACATGCAATATTATTTACAGTTTGATATACTGAAAGAAAATATTCCATCATCATTTCATCCTATCAATCATAGGACCATAACAGAAATATTTAGGTATGGACATCCACTATCAGTTCAACTCGAACTATAGCATTCAGAAAAGGATTATAGGATGTTGAAAATATTACTATGGGATTCAAAAATATTGTAAGATGACTAATCTTTGGGTTTCGAGTAAAAGAAGTTCCCTTTGGAGACTCTCGTCACCCCTATTATTTTATATGGATGTGAGGTGTGGTGCTGCAGTATATCTAGAGATACATGGAGAAATATTGAAATGATAAAAAAGCAATTCATAACCTATAACCTCTAGATTAAAGGTAATATTGTATACCCTATTCTCCTAATTGAGGGTAGACTTTCCCGTATTGAATGCATGACTATTCTTAGGTATTTGACGTATAAGAATAAGTCGTACAACATGGAAGCCAAGAGACTCCCAAAAATTTCTTATAACTCTAGCCAAAGGCGCCTTTGACTCAATCGAGGGTAACATAAGGATGCCAAGTCCTAGATCCATCATTGGGAGATAAACGATGAGATCATCTTGGGGAATGAGGATAATATTAGTAACATCATTACTTCCAAATTCAAGGATAATTTGTGGAGTGATAAGGAGCTAGGGGAAAAAAGAAAGTTAAGATTGTTGGCATTATGATACATATGTTGTACTTGATGGCAACCCACTCATCTCAGATGATAAATTATAGCGCAGCAAAGTTCATGCACTTCCATGAAGATAAAAGTTTATTTCATGTAGAGAAAAGTTCACACACTTTTATACTGGAAGGTAAGACTTACTGCCTATCTTCAATCTCTTGGTACTGAAGTTTGGGATATCATAGATACAGGGTATACTTTTCCATCAGCAACTCCTACAGATCTGGCTGAGAAGAAGAAATATAAAACAACTGCAAAGGCGATCAATACTCTTCTAGGATGTTTATCTCAATCAGAATTCGTGAAGGTTATGCAGTTTAAATCTGCAAAGGAAATATGGGACAATATCGTTTTGAGCTATGAAGGAGATGATCAAGTAAAACGAGCAAAACTTCAAACCCTCAGGATTCAGTATGAAAATCTCAAGATGTATAATGATGAAAGTGTGGCTAATTATTTTCTTCGTGTAGATGAGATTGTTAATTGTATGAAAAACTTGGGTGAAGAAATAAAAGAGGTTGTTGTGGTTGAAAAAGTTCTAAGATCTTTGTCCTCTATATTTGAATCTAAAATTTCTGCTATAGAAGAAAAGGAGAATCTACAAAACCTTAAAATGTCTCAGCTCCACGGAATTCTAACTGCTTATAAAATGAAGAAATGAGGTCCGTCAGACAGGAGAGTAGCTGCCTTCAAGGCTTTAGGAAAAGGAGAGTACTATGAGTCAGGACACATGTCAGAAGAAGAAGAAGAATCAAATTTTGTTAGAAATCTTCAACGGGGTACTGGAAGATTCAGAGGTAAGTTACCTTTCAAATGTTTTGCTTGTGGAAGAGTAGGTCACTATGCTGCCAAATGTCCTCATAAGGATAATATTGACAAGGGGAAGGAACCTGTTAGATGGAACAAGAAACATAATGAAAATAAGAAAAGCTATTACACTCATGAAGATAGTGATGGACTATAAAATAACGATGAAGATGAACGAGGTAATCACTGTAAAATTTTAATGGCCTTTGAAGATGATGATTACATGGATGCTATAGATGTAGATGGCTTTTATGAAGAGATTTCTAGACTCAAAACATGTTAGAAGAAAGGAATGTGATCATTGATACTCTGCAATGTCAACTTGATGAAAAGGAAAAATCTCTTGAGAAGTTAAAATGCGAAATTGTTGGCCTTAGAAAAGAAATTGAGAAAACAAAGGCCCTTAATCTCAAATTTGTTAAAGGATCTGAAACTTTGGATGAGATTATCAATGTGCAGCATTCCCCTCTAATCAAGCCAGGTCTGGGGTATAATGGAGAAGCATCTCAAGCTTCCACCTCCAGAAGTTATCTTGATGCAGTAAGAAGGAGTGAGCAAAGGCCTAATAGAAATCATCAGGTAAATCAAGGACAGTCTTACTCAAGAACAAACAAAGACTATCAAGAAAATTGGGGGCATGCTACCTTAAGGACAAGCAGAAGATACAACCAGCCACAGGTAAAGTCTTCCCAATTTTCTTCAAGAATGGATGTCAGTAGAAACTACAATCGGTTGGATGATAATCATAGGAATTTCTTCAATGGCCAATGTTTCTCTTGCCATAACTTTGGTCACAAAGCAGCTCAATGTGTTGCCTATAATACAATCATGACTAGAGAAGCTCAAAAAAAAAAAGTATGCCTGCAATCACGAAGAGGACCTATAACAACTTTTCCGCCCTTGAAAATGAAATTGAATGTTCCATCTATAATAATTTTGGTCATGAATATTTTGAATGCAGGAGCAGGTTTTGGAAGACAACTCAGAAGGAACAAACCTCAAGTGCCAAAACATGGAGAATGAAGGAACCACAACCAGAAAGATGTGGGATAGCTTTATATGCAGATGGATAGGAAAATCAATGGTACATCGACAGTAGATGTTGGAAGCATATGACAGGTGATAAAGAAAAACTTGAATCATATACTGATTTAGAAAAGGGAAAGAAAGTTTCTTTTGGAAATGATACTCCGACAGCCATAAAAGGAAAAGGCATTGCTCAGTTGAAAGAAAATGTCAAAGCTGGAAATGTTTTGTATGTTGATGGCTTGAAGCATAATCTATTGAGTGTCAGTCAGATGTGCGCTAATGGAATCGAGGTAATATTCCGATCATATGGGTGTAGTGTTCGTGATATTGATACAGGAAGAACAGTAATCAAAGGCAGAAGAACTCCAAATAATCTATACATATTTGAAGAAGGAGAACAACAATGTTATTTGAGCAAGAATAATGAACACTGGTTATGGCACCGGAGGTTGGGGCATCTAAGCTTTTCACAAATAAGGAAAGCATGCAAATACCAGGCTGTTCGTGGTCTTCCAGATATCAAAATTCCAGACAACACCATATGCAAATCATGTGAGTTTAGAAAGCAAACCAGAACTAACTCCCCTGAGAAGGAAGGATCAGCCAGCAGGCCTCTTGAGCTAGTCCATACAGATGTATGTGGTACATCTAGGACAAGGTCTCCTTGAGGAGAAGAATACTTTATATTATTCATTGACGATTTCTCCAGGATGGTTTGGTTAGGACTTATGAAGCACAAGGACGAAGCATTCAAAAAATTCCAATCTTTCAAAGCCTTGGTTGAAAATGAATCAGATTACAAAATTAAGTGCCTCAGGTCCGACAGAGGTGGGGATTTTACCTCAAATGATTTTTTTGATTTCTATGAAGAACATGGAATAAGAAGGGAATTCTCTACGGCTAGGACTCCTCAACAAAATGGAGTGGTGGAAAGGATGAACAGAATAGTACAACAAATGGCTCGAGCTATGCTTGATGAGTCTGGAACTCCCGCAACCTTCTGGGGTGAAGCTGCATATGTTGTGGTTGTTATTCTCAACAAAACAAATGTTCGAGTGTACAACACTCAAACTCTACATGAGCTCTGGTATGGTGAGACTCCTTCGGTAAAGCATTTCAAAAATTTTGGGAGAAAATGCTATATTAAGAATACTGATGAACAACTTGGCAAACTTGAGAGAAGATGAAGGTATTCTCCTTGGTTATTCTCCCTACAGCAAAGCATATAAGTGTTATGATAAAAGACTTGGAAGAATTGTCGACAGCATTGATGTAGTGGTTGATGAAAAAGCATACATCCCTAGACAGGTAAATCATGAAAATATCGAAGAGGATGAAGACTACTCTCCAAATCAGACAAATGATGAAGAGGAGACCCATGAAGAAGAAACCCATGAGGAGCCAGAGGAACAAATAAGGATAGAAGAAAAGACTCCTTCCAGATATGTTCAAAAGAATCATCCAGAATCACAAATTTTGGGGCAAAAGGATGCAGATGTTCAAACAAGAAGAACAAATACAGAAGCCTCAAGCTATTTGGCATTGCTCTCCTCCACTGAACCACAAAATGTAAAAGAGGTATGCAAAGATGAATGTTGGGTCAAGGCAATGGATGAAGAACTTGAGCAGATCGAAAAGAACAACACTTGAGAGTTGGTCCCTAGACCCAAAGATAAGAATTTCATAGGGACAAAATGGATCTTCAAGAACAAGTTGAATGAAAATGGGGAAGTTATGAGAAGTAAGGCCAGAAATGTTTGTAAAGGGTATCCTCAACAAGAAGGAACAGATTTTGAAGAAACTTTTGCTCCTGTTGCTAGACTTGAGGCCATCTGAATGTTCCTTGCTCTCTCAATCTTTCAGATGTTCAAAGTATTTCAAAGGATGTGAAATCAAATTTTCTGAATGGAGACTTAGAAGAAGAAGTGTACATAGAGCAACCAGATGGTTTCATTCTTGGGAATGATCCAAATCTTGTATGCAGATTAAAAAAGGCTCTCTATGGTATTAAACAGGCTCCAAGGGCTTGGTACTATTGTTTGGACAAATATCTTCATCAACAAGGATTTTCAAAACAATCAACAGATAGTAATCTCTATATAAAAATTGAAAATGACAAATTGCTAATACTTGTTGTGTATGTAGATGATATTATCTTTGGCAGCAATGAAGAAGCTATGAGTCAAATCTTTGCCATGGTGATGCAGAAAGAATTCGAAATGTCTTTTCTTGGAGAAATGACATACTTTCTTGGATTGCAAATCCAACAAAATGAAGGCGATATCTTCTTGTCTCAAACCAAGTATCTCAAGCAGATTCTGAAGAAGTATGGCATGAAAGATTCAAAACCAGTATGTACTCCTATGGTTACAAGATGTAGTCTCAGTGCTAATGATGAATCAACAAAAGTGCATCAGCCAACCTATAGATCCATGAATGGAAGTATACTTTATTTGATAGGTACACGACCACACATCATGCATGCAGTGGGAATAGTTGGAAGATTTCAGGCAAATCCTAAGGAAACTCATCTTCAGGCAGTAAAGAGAATTTTCAAGTATCTTCAAGGAACTCAAAACTATGGCTTATGGTATCCTAGAGATACAGATCTCACTCTTCATGCTTATACAAATGCAGATTGGGCGGGAAGCGCGGATGGCAGAAAGAGCACAAGTGGTGGTGCATTCTTTATGGGTTCCATATTAGTATCTTTGTTCAGCAAGAAACATAGTTCGATTGCTTTATCTACAGCTGAAGTGGAATATGTAGCTGCTGCATCTTGTTGCACTCAACTCCTTTGAATGATGCAGACCTTGCAGGACTTTCAAATCACTTGTACACCACCTATCTCCATCTTATATGATAATACAAGTGCAATCAACATTTCAAACAACCAAGTCATGCATTCAAAGACAAAGCACATACCGATCAAGTATTACTTTCTCAGGGAACAAGTGATTGAACAAAAGGTCAAGTTGGAGTATGTTCCTTCTAAGGAACAAGTTGCTGATATTCTCACAAAACCTTTACCCAGGGAGACATTTGAATACCTCAGGCAAAAGGTGGGAGTAGTTGATTCATCATCTTGCTGTTAAAACTTGTCTATTTTAGAGAAAAATAGGTGTGCACGAGTTGCTTGAGGAGGATCTGCGTACATACGCCGGTTTGTCAGAGATAGTCGCGTATATGGAGGCTTGATGGACATCAGTAGGGACAGACTCTGGTTGAAGATAGTCTGATATGGGTTTGACAGAGACCATCTGGCACAGGTTCAGGCGGAGCAGATAAACTTCTAATGATGTATTGTTGTCATTATCTTAGAAGCTTTTGGTTCTAGTTCACAGCTGTTGTTGGTTTCAGGTGGAACGAAGAAAGAGAAAGAAGAGAAGGAAATGAGGGTTGCTGATCTGAAGGAGCTTGCTTATAGTCAGGGGGAGCATGAACAACACACTTCAGTAGAGCAGAGATTTCAACAGGTACTCAGGGGGAGTATGGGCAGCATAATGTTTCTCTAGGAAAGAGATTGTCTTGGTTTGCCCTTTGCCCTTGATGTCAAAGGGGGAGAGTGATTGGTTGTTGTTGCCATCAAGTCCAAAGGGGGAGATTTTTGGAATTATGATACATATGTTGTACTTGATGGCAACCCACTCATCTCAGATGATAAATTATAGTGCAACAAAGTTCACGCACTTTCATGCAGAGAAAATTTCCTTTCATG
>APFE030118649.1:0-72566 GCA_000404065.3 Pinus taeda | reverse complement strand
TCATCACAGAGATCCAGAGGCTGGAATTTTGTATCTTATAGAGAAGTGTTGTTGGTTTTCTGGTGTACATTCATAGTGTTGGGTGATCTAAGCTTTGCTTGAGGTGAAGAAGGGCTTCTTAGATGGAGGATGATGTTGGGTCAGAGCATATGGTTGTAATCCTCTTGCTACTTTTCATCTTAATAAAGTATTTTTGTTTCCTTCCATATTCTTGTGTACTTGTTTACATATGCATTTATATGGTTAATACACATTTGATCCTGTATTATTTATGAATTTAGATCTTTGTTTCTTCGATAGTAGTATGTTGCTGTGATTCCACAGGTTCTTTTGAAGCTGGGCAAACAAAGAAGAAGTGACGAAGCTCTAGCAAGAAGGAGAGGAAATCAAATGCAAGACTCAGGTTGGTCTTCTTGGTTCTCCTCTTGTCTATTTTTATAAGAGAAAACAATAGTAGACTTTGATTGTTTGTTTCTAAGATAGCCACCCATATTAGTGGGAATAGCAACATCCGAGTGGACACTATTCC
The DNA here is from genome assembly GCA_000404065.3 of Pinus taeda. Taxonomy (NCBI): domain Eukaryota; kingdom Viridiplantae; phylum Streptophyta; class Pinopsida; order Pinales; family Pinaceae; genus Pinus; species Pinus taeda. Next base: position 72,037 of record APFE030118649.1, on the reverse strand, counting down.
CGGTAACATGGAGTCATCTGGAAGGCCGACTATTGGAACAAATTCACCTAATCTAGATCATTACGGGCACATAACTGGGGTTCAGCACTGACATTGCAAGTGATCAGTACAGCTAGTCAGATCATCACTGAAGGAAACATATAGCCCTGCGCTGGCAGCGTGGTCAGTCTGTTCATGAGTGCCTTTTAGCGTGTTTATTAAGCCGATAACCGCGATGAGGCAGATACTTTAGGAAAAGTGGGTCAATTGGTAGCATAGGAGAGCATTTTTCTGTCATAAGCATGTTTGACTTGGACATGACACAGTGAGAAGACCGGGAGTGCAAGCGGTGATAAATTACTATGTAACAGATGCCCCCTAAAGTACGAAGCTCAAGAGAGTGGGAGGGGTGAAATGCTTTACAAAACGACTGAGCTGGAACACCATCTAGAAGGACCTGTACACAAGTCGAATTGATATCTCTGAAGTACATGTAGTCTAGGCATGGGCGCAGCCATCCAAGAGACATACGAAATAGGTCTGTGGTATGGATGTAGCCATCCAGCTAATGAGACCGTGATAATGATAAAGGTATGGTTTCAGCCATCCATGAAGACTCAGGTATGGTCGCAACCATCCATCAATGAGTCATGTAACCAGAAAAATAATCCACGCAACCCAAATGCGTGTGATCTGAGTTCAGGGTCTTGAACCCAACCAACCATAGTACAAATTCTAACATGTGAACCGAGGTGCTGAAGTCGAGCATGAGAGAAAGTCGCTTGATTATTGGTCGATGATGTAAACCGTTAACAAGCACAAGAGAAACCACCAATAATGACAATGGTTCTCAAGGTACTATGCAGTACAATCCACGGAGTGTGAAAAAGGAGTTGAAGTCGAACACTTGTGGAATCACCCAATCGATGACCAATGATGAAAGTTGACCGTCAGGTGTGAAGAACTTTCCATTGAGGCATGCAAGCTCCAAGGTACCAAAATGGATCTCTAGATCAATCTCCCAAATAATGAGTTGATGTCGACAGAAGACGACCCGTCGTAGGAGGGCCATAATGTTTCCCCCATCAATGACACGAGGTAAGGAACAAGTGGTAGAAGGTGAAACAGAGTATCAGAGAAGAGGACAAAGGCGTAAACTGTAGAAGGATTATACTCTTGAACATGTCGGCGACAAGACTCCAGAGGGTGGCAGCATTCAGGGACCAAAGGATCAGAGGCTTGATGACAACAGCATGAATTAGATGGAATGAGGCTAAATGACAACCCAAACCTGCAGAAGGTCAAATGACGATGTATGGATGTCCCAACCTGACAAGAAATAGAAGTGTCGATGTTCGAGAGTAACTCGCTGCCATAGAAAATCGATGATAAACCTTCTGTTAAATCCAACCTAGTAATAGTTTAACGAGCCCTAGGTAGGAGAAGCTCGAGTCTCATCATGGTGACGAGTCTAATGTCGCCAGGGTTAACGAGTACGACATAGGCAAAACTCAGAGTCTTTTTCATGTTTAGGGAGTTTGAAAAAGACACGGAAAAGAAAACTCAGGGGGGGTCCCTTTTCATAGATTTGTGTCTCTCGAGCCCGAAAAAGTATAAAACGATACTCAAAAGAACCACTCGACCATTATGATCGAGGAGTACTTTTCGTGATTAGTGACTTCGATCGGAAAAAGTAGAAAAGCGACCGAAATCACATCGTTTCGTAACCAATAACGAGCTTGAAACGACAAAAGCCCGACAATCTTTTCGTTTTTAGACGATCGGAAAAGAGCTTGAAAGTGACCGCCTCTTATTTACTTTTAACGAGTCAAGAGGAACAAATTGGTGATTTTTTCATGTTTTAAGTCAAAAAAGGGCTTAAATATGACTTCATGGATCAAGTGTACATGAAACTCCATCACCTGTAGACCTGCACAAAACACGTCACACATAAACCCATTCGATATAAAATGAACAACATAGCTAGAAAAAACCATATTTTAACTTAAACATATGATAAAAATGAGGAAAAACCCATATTTATAAAATATAATTTTTAATTTTCCAAAAATTACTATAAAAGGGAGGTTAATCCATTGATTTTTTACCATTGTTATTGTCCAACCTACTGTGGGGCATTTTGGAGCACCAAAGTTGGCGAGCTAATTCTGGCCCGTTCATCCATCGTTCATCTCGAAACTTCGTCCAGGTAGATAGACCTCATCCTACACCTCAATTCAATGTCTTTTTTCATGCATTTGACCATGAAATGTGTCAGTTTGGGCGGATTTTTCAAACCGAGTTCCGCCACTCAGCCATCGCGGGTATAGCCCTCGGGTCCGCGATGACCGAAAAATTTACACATAACGCACCCTAATCATCGTGGAGAAGTGATGTACTTTCGCGATGACCGCGGAAAAATAACACTAGCATCCTCGAATCATCACGTTTGTTTTAGAAACGGACACGATGACGACGTGTAATCATTTTTTAAATGCAAATTACATTTAGAATTTTGCAAAAAGGGTGCTAATTGATTTTTTATGTCACGCGGGCTATATTGGCATTCGTCTGGCAAGAACGAATGCATGATGACAATGATATCCAAGCTTTCGCCAAAGTGGGGTGCCGAAATGCATTGCGAGCCTGCAGATTGCTCAAATTCTTCCTTACTCCGCACCTCCGGTCACAGCCTGATTTACTAGAGCTACTAATCCGAGCCTGGAATCCCACAGATGGGAAATTCATCATTCGAGGCCGGGATATTGAATTTGACGCCACAAACATATATTTTTTGACCAGGCTGTCCCATCGGGGTGAGAGGCTAATCTTGGAGGGCCAACGTCTTGGGGATGAATCACTAGAGATGATTATGGCACGAGTGTGCCTGCAGGCATGAAAAACAAAGAGTGGGAAGGTGGCAATCTCAACAGTGGGTGACGTGATTCTTCATGCTATGTTATTCATGGTGACATGGGCAGCAGGCTCCCAAGCCCAACATGAGGCTTCGAAGACCCATCTTCGGCTAGCTCTCGAATGTATCAATCCAACCATGTTTAACTTGGAAGACACAGTGACGACAAACATGAAGAGGCAGCTTACCAGATGTCATAGAGGAGAGATGAAGCAGTTTGGCTACAGATCCATCTTAGTCCCGCTCATTTTGGAGCGGGTGCCGAAACTGCAGCTACAGGACATGGATTTGGATTTGCCCAGACCACGTGAGACCAGAGCTACACGGTGGGCACACGTCATGCCATGAGGAGGTGGTGGACGACCAGTATCGTGGGGGATACTGTTCTGAGAGTGGCTGGAGCGCCAGGTGATCTTCGTCGAGGATTGGCCATACACTGGCATGGATTTTCATGGAGATCCTGACATGCAACTAGCCCCAGGCGAGCAGTGGGATGATGGTGGTAAGACACTCGATCACATTATTTTTCCATTTTGTTTTTTATGATGTTTTTTAAATTTTTTATGTATATGTCCTAATAACGGTCACTGTGGAATTGCAGATGTGGGACCAGTGAGATCCGTTGGGTTGGCTCTAGAGGCAGGGAGGGATGCACAGGGCATTGGAGCACTGGCTATGGCTCCTCCGGCGGATGACGAGATGGAGATAGTGTCTGGAAACCTCGAGGGTCTGATGGCATGGATCCCTGACTACATGGGGGTCGAGGAGGTCCTTGTAGCTTTGCAAATCCACATAGTAGGAGTGAGACCTAGGGTGCACCGCTTGTTGAGGCAGGTGGCACGGACGGCAATGTGCTATAGGGAGCACAACCCGCCACAGTAGATGCCTAGTTTTATTTCTTGTTGATGTTTTTTTGAGAGACATGTGTCTCAGATGTATGGAGAGCACAGACTCTGCTTGGACATATACATTTATTTTTTGAGTGCCTCGGTGCACCACATGATATATATATTATATATTATATTTATATATATATTCCTATGGTTTATTGTCTTTTTTATGCTTCTATTTGCTGTTTTAATTACATGTTATGAAAATGCTTGTCTAATACATAATTGGCTAATGCATTAGTTAACATGTTTAATTGCCTTGGAATGTGTTGATATGTGATGAAATCAAAATTCCTTTCTAACAATTTAACACGTAAATACAACCTTAAAATTCGATGGTCTTTGACAGATATCGCCCATTCAGCTGGTGGACGACAAGCTGAGAATCCATGTTCATAACCAATGTTCGAATACCGAGATTAATCGCCTCGGCCAGTAACTCAATAACTGCACTATACTCAGCGACATTGTTTATGGTACAACCTAGACAAACACCTTAAAGGTCTACTAGCTCACCATGAGGATCGTAGATCACCCATGTTGTAGAAGACAGGTTACAGGTACTGCGGGAGGCACCATCGGCGAAACCAACGTAAGGCGCACCAGAGATCTACACAAGAAGCAAAAGGACACAATAAGTGGCAATCATGCTGACACATCAAGCCAAAACATGAAAACACGCACACACACAAAACACCTGCTAAAAACACACGTATGTACAAATCAGAGTGCATGGAATTCATGCATAATATTTTTTCAAGTAAAGCCCATTTCGGGGCTTATCCAGAGGGTTCCCTTCATAGTCAATCAGCTCATAGGCCCCTTTCTACAAAACTCGCTTTACAATATAAGGCACGTGCCACATGGGCTCGAATTTGCCTGCCCCCAGCTTATCATTGGCTTGATCGTAGAGCAGGACTAAATCTCCCTCAACAAAAGAACGAGGATGAACAATATGATAGAAGTGAGTTTGTACTCTCTTCTTCTATGATTCGATAGCTAGAGAGGCTAGTCGACAAGTCTCGTCTAGCCGCTCCAGGTAAAGAAGGTGCTCTTCTACCGAAGTAGTGTTGGGGATTAATTCGATGGCTAATTTCAAAGAAGGGTCTCACACTCAATGGGAAGGGTAGCCTCCAGTTCGTAAACCAATTGGAACGAAGTGAAATTGATGGCATCCTTCACAAAAGTTCGGTAGGCCCATAAGGCAGAGAAAAACATCAAGTGCCAGTTGGACTTGTGCATGCCAATGGTTCATTGAAGCATCGTAACTAGAACCTTGTTAATGGCCTCTACTTGGCCATTGGCCTGAGGATAGTATGGAGTCGAGCTATCATGCCGCAAGCCTAACTGGGTTGTAAGCTCAGTCATCATATGATTACGGAAATTCTTACCATGATCAGTGACGATAGCCTGAGGGACTCCGAACCGTGAGATAACATGATTAAACAAAAACTGCGCCACTGTGTGACCATCTTCAGATAGTGTGGGCATTACCTTGGCCCATTTTGTGAAGTAATCAATGACAACAATGATATACCCATGCCCCCCAGCTGAGTGAGCATTACAGGTCATATAATCAATGCCCCATTTTTCAAAAGGGCCGACGGTAACAACAGGGTGCAATGGAGCGGGAGGCACACGCATCTTCCACTGGTAGATTTGGCACTCGTGATAGGAGCGGACAGCAAGAATGCAGTCCTTAAAGATGGAGGGCCAAAAGTAACCAGCACAGAGGATATTTTGAGCAGTAGCATATCCGGACATATGACCACCACAGGCGCCAGAATGGCAGTCATTTAAAACTCACTCAGCTTCCTTGAATGTTAAACATCAGTGGAGAACAGAGTCGGCACCAAGAGGGTACAGGGTGTCCCCAATAATACGATAGGGCTGAGATTGATGGCGAATCCGTCGCCGAGCATCCTTAGACATATCGGGACGAAAAAAGGATGTCTGCAGATAGACAATGATATCCCCGTACCAGGGATCGAGGGTGATGATTAGGAACAGGGTTTCATCCGGAATATGGTCCTCTAACCGAGAGGGTGCAGTAAGAGATGGCAAAGAGCACAACAACTCAGCAAAGACAAGGGATTTCTTGGACTTGGCAGTGGTGAATTCCAAGTGAAACTCTTGGAGGATAACAATCGACTTCGGGTACTTTCCCCCCAACAACTAACGCGACAGGATGTACATCATCGGGTTCCAATCAGAAACCACTGTCGTAGTGCGCAATAAGATATAATGGCGGAAACGTTGGACAGCAAAAACGACAGCCAATGCCAACTTCTCGATGTAAGCGTATCGAGATTATGTATCTAATAGATTGCGACAGAGATAATAAATGACATGCTAAGTGTCATCGTCATCATCTTGAACGAGAACCATGCCAATAGTGGTATCGGCAGCGGCCAGATACAGAGTGTAGTCACGATGATAATTATGAGGACACAATAATGGAGCCGAAAAAAGGAGAGCCTTGAGGTGCTCGAGGGACTCTTGAGTGGCGACATCCCAAAGAAAAGGGGTGTCTTTCTTTGATAACCACGTGAAACCTTTGGCCACTTCGGCATAGTTTGGAATGAAGCATCGTAAAAAATTCGCTTTGCCCTGTAAACTCTGTAATTGCTGCAAAGAAGCAGGGGGAGGAAGATTCAAAATGGCCTTGACTTTAAGGGGATCCATACGGATGCCCTCTCAGGAGACGATGAACCCGAGAAGTCTGCCAGACTCTATGCAAAAGACACACTTATGTGGATTGAGCCAAATACGGTAGTGTCGATAGTGGAGAAAGATTTCTTGAAGGTGAGTGGGATGGTCCTAGCGTTTAGCTGAATGAGCTTGTAGATCATCCAGGTAAGGTTGCACGATGTGTCGAATATCATGGAATGCATAAGACATCACGCGTTGGAAGGTAGCACCGGCATTCTTCAAACCGAAAGGGAGCTTTTTGTAGACGAAAGTGCCCCACGGACAGATAAAGGTGGTCTTGTGCTGGTCAGCAGGTGCAATATTAATCTGGTTATAACTAGAAAAACCGTCCATGAATGAGTACATTTCACTTCCAACACACTCATCAATGAGCTGGTCAATGAACGGTGTGGGGTAGTTATCTTTGGGACAGACTCGATTAATATCATGGTAATCAACACAGACCCTGATGGTGCCCTATTTTTTAGTTACAGGGACGATATTGGAGACCCAATTTGTGAGTGGGATGGGATAGATGAAACCAGCCTTAAGAAGCTTTTCAACTTCCGCTTTGATAGCCGCAGCCTTTCGGGGGTGCAGAGGGCGTAAACGCTGTCGAACAGGCTTAGCACCCAGATACGTTGGTATCTCATGCACCACGATGCTAGGATTGATGCCAGGCATTTCTTCGTAAGACCAAGCAAACACATCACGAAATTCATGAAAAATATCAATATAAATCTGAATCTCCTCAGGAGTACAAGTTACTCCAACATAGATGTGCTTGACAATCCCTGGTTTAACAGAGATGTCGATCGGGTGGGTTTGCGTGATGTTTCCCATGTTCCCTTCAGAGGACACTTGATAAACTTGAATGGGTGTCTGAAGGGGTTGCGAGGGGAGACAAGGAGAAAACCGCTCGAGACAGGTAAGCATTTCCCGGTAGGCAGGGAGGAACGAGGAACTATGGTGGTGATCGGACGGAAGGGGTTCCTCAAGAGACATGGTCTCGATAACAGCTTCATCAGAACGAAATATTTCCTTTAAAGGGTCTGAAGAAGTGTGGTCTCCAAGCCAAGGGGAATGAGCGTATGAGTCAAGAGCTCCACTCGAAGGATCAGATTCGAGAGGGAGAGCTGATACAGAAACAATCTCGACGTAGTTGAGCTCAGCAGGACTCAACGGCATCTCATCGCCCCAAGATTCTATCTGATCAGTGGGGGGGAGAACCCACGGATAAGAGTGAATGGAAATCATATTAATAGGAGCGACGTTCGGAGGTGGGAGTGAAAAGACACCCATAAGGGTAGGATCTTTAAAGAGTCCAACTCCCACATTCTCCCATGGAATAGAGGTATGCTCTATAAAAGGCACGTTGCCTTCAGAAGAGGAGGTGAAGAAAGACAGCTGGTCTATTGTGATGATATTCCCCTGATGAGGGAAACGAATGACACGAGATAGAGGTGAAGCCATGGCTCACATGGCATTTGTCCAGCTTCGGCCCAAAAGGAGGTTGTAAGTTAGATTGGCATCAACGACTTCAACTTCCACTTCGACCGTCTTCCCTTCCAAAGTGATAGGCAAACGTTGGAGGATACCATAGGGGCGAGACTCTCTCCCATCAAAGGCTTCCAAGGTCGTAGGAGATTGGCTCAGGGTCAGAGAACCAATAGCCTTCCAACAAGCAACAAACATGATGCAAGTTGAAGCGCCTTCATTAATGACGGTATGATGAATCGTTTTGGAGTTGATGATGACCTGGATAAGGAAGGAAATTTGGTGAGGCAGTCTTGGTATATGGCTGTCGAGATCGAAAGAAATCAAATCCGAGTCAGCCGGGTTGATGCCACTGATAGCCGATAGCAAGGACTTCCTCTGGGAGGGGAAGCTATGGAGAACTTCTAGAGCGGACATAGCTGACGGAGCTTGGGCTAGGTCCTCAAAAATGCTATAGTGCTGAGCAGCATGAGCATTAGGGTTGTAAGAAGATTTCCTGAGTACACCTTTAGGAGGGGGTCAGATGGGCATTTCAGTACTAGGCCTCTAAATATGGAGTGGACCAGAACTGGATGGAGGAGCGCTTAAGGGGACCTCAGGCTCTTTCCTGGAAGGCGATGGATATTCTTCGCTCGAGTACTAATGTGAATGGGGATCGTCCCAGCCATAAACACTTGAGAACCAAAGGGAGAAGAGGATTGGGATGAGTTAGCCACCATTTGCGTTTGCTGCGAGGGAAATGATTCTTTCAGCATTGCAGGAGTCCCAGGAGCACCTTTCAACAAGCGACTAACTTTAGATCACCTCGGGCAGTCTTTGGTATAGTGATCCTCATCACAAATAAGACAGGGATACTTGGGCTTGGGTTTGGTTCCTTCCTCAAGGGGAGGTTTAGGGGAATCTTGCTTGGGTTGATCAGCTTTATTCTTCCCTTTTCCCTTATTTTTTCCTTTCGAGGCTTTATCCACCATGGTGGACTGAACGATGTTGACCTCGGAAGTATTACTGGAATTAGATACAGCCTGAGAAGTATTTTCATTCGAAGCATTCGACTTTTGCTTCCTAGGGTTCACGGAAGATTTCTTAGAAGGCGGATTAACGGAACCAATGATACCATCAACAGATGGTGTTGGCGGGGCCTTGGAAGTTCCAGGCCTCGGGGCATTAGGAAAATAATCATATAGTGTACCAGACTGGGAATAAACCAAGTCAAGGTACTGAGCACATGCTATAGCCTGCTCTTCAGTTACACATGCTCCCATAGAAATGTCCTGTGCTATCGGACCGACAAATGAGGTCGTGAACCAGTCGGTCAGGAGCTGATTGGGAATCCATAACTTAATCAAACGGCGACACCATCTCCATTCATGGATATGATCGGAGATGTGCGTAGCCATTGTTTGTTTAAGGGATGTTAGGAGATGTGTGCCTGTTTCATATCGAATCGGCAACTGAAAATGAGTTAAAAATTCCATCGCCAATGAGTTAAAATCCTAAAAAGATCCACGAGATAACTCAATATACCACTTAGCAACAGAGCCAGTGAGGGTCCTTTGAAAAAGGCAGAGCCAGATCAAATCATCAAGCCATGAATTTGATGAACACCATAGATGATAAGTCATAATGTGGGCTTGGGGGTCTTCTTCAGTTTTGCCATTGAATTTAGGACAATCACTGGGAATCTTAGTTGGGACTAGTGGCCAATATGGATTATGAAGGATAGGATCATTGGTCAGTTTGGACACATCTGATAGCTCCAACGTTGCTAAGAAGGGTAACTGAGGATTAAAGGACATCTGTGGCCGCAGGTAGGAGGTAGCACTAGCGTTCCAACTAGTTGTTTGTTGCCCCAATTGATTTTGTCCGGACGGATTTGGCCCAGGAGGGTTATGTCCATAGGGATTTTGTACATAGGGGTTATAGCTATAACCGGATGGCTGGCCCTGGGTTTTCCCCCCAGCATTCCATTGATTACCAACTTGGCCTGCAGGAGCAACATACAGTCGCTGGTAATTCTGATAAAGACTCACCTGCAGTTGTTGATAATTTTGATACGGGGAAAATTGAGTTTTCCCTTGGGATTGTTGAAAACTATAAGGCGGCTGGGCTCCATACTGAGCTTGGGGGCTAGGCTATGTTTGATAAGTAGGTTAAGGTTGAGATCCAACCTGCATTTGAAGACCAGCTTGGTTCTGGAGCCCAGACTAGGGCTAAAAACCAGGTGGAGCTTGAGAAGCAACAATCATTTGAGTGCCCGGTTGAGTAGTCCCAGAAAGATATCCTTGAGAGGATTGAGGCTGAGCCACCTGGCCAGACGGTTGACCTAGTTGAGATTGAGATTGGCCCATTTTCCCAAAAGGTTGAGTCTGCTGGGTACTGGGTTGTCCTTGCACAACTGAGGGTTGTCCTGATGGATCGGATGGCTGAGCAGACTGGACAGTTGGTTGACCTGATTGGATTTGAGGTTGACCAACTTGTCTAGATGGTTGACTAGACTAGACAGTGGGTTGGCCTTGCTATACGTAAGGCTAACCACCCTACGCAGAAGGGTATCCCTGCTGGACCCCAGGTTGACCTTGTTGCATGTAAGGTTGTCCTGGATTTCCAAAGGGTTGCCCAAGATAAGTAAAAGATGAACCACCATAAGCCGAAGGTTGTCCCTAGAAGGGTTGTCCTTGTGGGCCTCCAGGTTGCCCTGGATAATATTTTCTGTAATACTGCTGCCCACAGGAGGGCTGTGTGTAAGATGACTAGCCTTGATAAGGTGGTCCTTGAAAATTTTCAGGGGGTACTTAGCCACCATCGTAACCCGTGGTACCCCAAGCAACAACTAACAGGACTGAGACCTCAACCGCAGGCTAAGATGGCAAAGGCCCATGATGATAAAGGTGAACTCTTTGAGAATCGTAATAATGAAATGGGCCTTGTGTGCCCGGATTCTAAAGAGCATGCAAATTTTGATCGTATGCCCCCCCTACTGGAATGGAACCAGAAGAAGGGGGGGCATTGAGTGTAGGATCAACAACTCTGGATGTGGATACCAATGGGCCACTATTTTCCGATCTGGGGGAAGGTCCAGCAACAATGGTCACAACTGAGGATGCAATGATGGCACCAACGACTGGCGCTAAAGAAGCCACACAGATAGTTGGAATAGTCGGGACTGAAGTGACAGACGTATTGTGAATTTGAGGGATAAAAGACTCCGAAGTCGGAGTGATGGTATGAGACCACATAGAACCCGTAAAGGGGGTCCTAGAACCAATAACATCCCTCAAATCCCTATAACGTAAGGGCAACGTGACACCAAGAGGGGTGACACTAAAGGGTGGAGTTTTCGCTGGGATAGGAATTTCACCACTCATCGCAACAGATCCTTCACTTGTGATGGGGGATGTGTCATCCATGTCAGAAGAAGACATTGGGACTGAAACACTAGGAGGAGTGATGGGAATATCTTCTTCGGAAGGCTCCCAAATGGGGTTCCAATGAATATCGTAAGCCTCGTCTTCTGGAGAGCGGGAGTTGATCGGTTGGATACTCGGAATAACAGGGAGAGTATCACTACCAACCAGGATATCAGGAGCAATAGAAGAGGGAGACCCTTGGTTACTTGGAACAGGAGACAGGATCGGTGATTCCGCCAGGATGATTTGATTCAAAAATCCTAGGAAAACTAATGGGAAAGAACCCTACTCAAGCTAACGCAAACAAGATCTAACAGGGTAAATGTGAACGTGGCCGAATAAATTTTAAGACACAAGAACACAACTTGACCTTTTCATCTTTAAAGAGTCGAGAAAAGGACCAAAAGATGACTCTAGTCGCCTTCGAATGTTTAATGAGCTTAAAGTGACAAGTGCTCAGATGAACCTTTTCTTTTAAGGAGTTCGAAAAGGAGCGAAAGTGACTACTCTGGAGAACTAGGCAAAAGGTTGACCAGACAATCCGTAAAACTGCATATACACCTTGGCAATCATATGAAAACCAAGGACTTTCCGTACGGTAGTCAATCTTCCCGAATGCTATGTTAAGTGCATTACAGTTTGTAAGGTGGCAGACACGGCTTCCTATGGATAAAGGATGATAAACCTAGTGGGGTCTCCCCATATACTCGACAGTACGTGGGAGCACAATTCCGTACTAGACCACTATTGAGTCACAGAAGGAGGAATCACCCAACCTTGAGTGGAAACAAAAGTGACTAGGTTTAACAACGCCGGAGCACATCTCCAGCCTAGACCTCTAAATAGTGTACGTTATGTTCCAATGCGTTGTTAGATTCATTCTGTTCATTTTAGAGTTGATCTTGGATTATGTTTCAGTTTTCAGGCCTTACCGTATGTATATAATAAATCCTAAGATGCAGCTAGAATGCACGAAAAATCCTTTTTCTTCAATGAACACCTACCTACGGGAGTGTAAAGAGATCATTTCCAAACCAAGAAAACCAAGACAACAATGACAGTCACTCAATGCATACATACACCAATTCCTAAAGTGCATGGATACTACTAATGAGAGATCTTTATCATTCGCTTTCCAATATGCAAACTTGAAATGAAAATTCACTTTCACTTTCGTACTAAATGAATGCAACCTTTTTGATTTTGATGTCTTTAAATCTAGAAGAGACAAATAAGCAACAAGCAAGTGTGGAAAAGCCCGGCTGATCCAAACAATTGTAATCTATGTTTGGTAGCGAAAAGAAATTGAATCAATGCCAAAATTGGTTCAATGAAATTCGCTAAACAATCAACCAAAAACAGGCTACGGGGAAGGCTCAATCAAATCAACAAAAAACCATAAACGAACCTTGAGCAAACAAGCAACCAAGCCAACAGATTCAAGGAACTTGAAACAGTGATCTGGGTCACATAAGCCAAAAATAGGATTCATTCAACAAAGCTCGCAAGAAAGTGCCTTAACCATGAACAGTGAAAAACAAGCCATCAAGCAAGCGAGAAAAGCAAGGGATCAGGAGGACTGATGGACTCAGGAGGCAAAATTGAAAAAATAATTTCTACAACAATCAGCGCGGGTAATACACAAGAAACAAGCGCTGATAAGGCACTAGCCGCAGCAACAAAGCGATGTCAGTGCAGAAGTACACGACTTCCTCATGATGGCCCGATTTCCAGAACTGTCGCGACTATTAGGCGTAATTACGCGATGAACAGGATATTATAAAAGGGTGATCACGATGACAGTGTGACTATTAAAATTAAATCTGTGATGATGCTCAAAACAGTGACAGACGAACCAAAACTCCCAAATCAAAAACAACCAATCCTTCAATCAAATAGTGGTATTTCCCAGATTAACCCAGGAAACTCAGAGGACTAATAACTAATCCCCAAAACTTCAAAAGAGACCAAATAAAAAAATCAAGGCAAGAGCAAACAAGAAAAACAAAGGCCAAAACTCCTTCCCCAGTGGAGTCACCAATTTGTGATGCAGGAAAGTGTTCCCTCTGTGGACAGAGGCAACCCCTCTAGCCCTAGAGTGGGTCTAGTCACAAACAAGGATAGATCAACAATAGCTTTCCTTAAACAGTTAAAGTTGGAGGCCTACCTCAACCGATGGTCGATGGAGTTCCATTGCGCTGCTCTAGCTTCTGCTTCCTTATCCTCAACGAGTGATCAACCTGAAACATAGCAAAGGAAATACAACAAAGCACGTAACCGAATACAACAATGAACTATTTACTCACAAAGTCAAGAAGTCATGAGCTATCAAGTACATTACATACAAGACATAGGAAAACATCATTGATTGTATTAATAATGAAATAAGAGCCAGCTTACAACCAAAGTCTTGACATCACAAGACTTCTCAAGAAGAGTCCAGCCAGCATGTTCTTCAAGCATTCACTCTTTGAAGATGGATCTCCATACATACAAGAGCTCTCTCACTCATAAGTTTTACACAAGATCAAGGGAATCCCGCACTTGTCACTCTCACACCAACTATCTAGCAAAACTCACAAAACACTAACATCACTACTCAACTAGCCAACTATCAGGAATTAGCAATGCACATCAATGGTGAGAGTTTAAATAGGAGGAGTCTCGATGAAAGTTGGAAGAGAGAGCTCATCATCAAGGAAGGTAGCACAATTGACGGAATTGCCACACCAGGGAGGGAAGGGTGAAATAAAATAGGTCAACAACTAAGTCTAGAGTCTTCTGGAAGGTCGACTGTTGGAACAAATTCGCCCAATCTGGATCATTGCGGGCACATAATTGGGGTTCAATTTTGACATCGCAAGTGATCAGTACAGCTAGTCAGATCATCGCTGAAGGAAACACATAGCCCCACGTTGGTTCTTAAAATTGGGCCATCGCGGGAATCAAGTGTACTTCTGCGCTGGCAATGCATCAGTCTGTTCATGAGCACCTTTCAGTGCATTTATTAAGCCGATAACCGCGATGAGGCAGATACTTTAGGAAAAGTGGGTAAATTGGCAGCATAGGAGAGCATTTGTTTGTCATAAGCATGTTTGACTTGGACATATGACACAGTCAAAAGAGTGGGAGTGAAAGCGGTGATAAATTATTGTGTAACAAAGAGCAGTAAAGTGTGTGAAATAATTACATTTTAATATCAAAACGAACAAATTATCAGGTTAATAAATATTTAGTGGCCCAAGCAAAGATAATCATTTTCCGAGTTATGGGTAGTTAATGTTGAGTATCTCATTAAACCTTTCTAACAATCCAAAGTCATTTCAAAAAAGCTTTTAGTCTTAATTACCTGATGCCATCTGCGTTGATATATCTTGTCTATTTAAGGCAAGATATAAAAGGCATGTCACTAAGGAAGGTGATGCAGAAACAGAGCAAGTAGAGCATTGTTGAATCCAAGTTTACAGAGATGGCTCCTTTTTTCTCTGATACAGTCTGTGACACTGCCAGAGGTGCAAAAGCTTGGGAGGTCATATAGAATAGGCTTGAGGACGAGCGCCCTAAAATCACTGTCACAAGAGCAACAACTAACTCAAGAAAGCCTTTAGGACTTCGATTTAGGGATGCTTCATGTTCTTTCCTTCATACGATAGGAGCAACAGCTAAAATCTTCCCATACACAGATATGATCAGGTGGGTGATTGAAAACTTCATCATTGAAGATAGGCAATTCAAGAATTCAAGAATGGAGCTCATAGAGTCATTTAGAGAAGAGGACTTGAAGAAAATGTACCACATACGTGACCCTCAAGATATCTATGACAAGACATTTTTGGCCAACTTCGCAAAGAAGAACCCGAACCCCTTCAAGTTGATTCAGGGTTGGAGAGTATTGGACAACAAATTCAAATATCACAAATCAGGTATGTATGCTATAACCTCTTTGGCAAACTAATCCGGATTTAAACAATAACATAAAAAATTACAGAGATAACCATAAACATAGAGATGCAGTGGAAATAATACTTAATTTCATTAATGTAAAATACTGAAATATGCTTACAAATAGAAATGGAAATAGACCAGCTAGGGCGATGGTAGCGTATCTCTGAGAAGAGATGTGGCAGCTACATGCCTTTGAACTGTGTTACAATGAGGCTCGCAGGCCTATTTATTGTTGAGAAACAATGGAAAACCCTAAACATCCAAAACCTAATCCTAGAAGATGAAACACCAAATTGTGGGCCTCGTTTTGGGTAAGTTGGTACATCAACTTCCCGGGGTTGTAACATTGGCACCCGATCTTCGTTTGACACGTACAATAGCTCGTTAGAAAGATCTATCCGAGCACAACAACTTTGGGAAGATCAGCATCATTCGATGGATCCATGTTGCTCCCAAAGTTCCAAGAAAAACGTCGTTTAGGGCCTCAAAATAGCTCCGAAAGTTCAGGACCTGAAAAAATACTAAAAATAGTAAATTGTGCTACAATTACAGAAATTGAAAAACTGAAAGAGACAGTTGTGGGGGTCCAAGTGGGATAGGTGGTTGGCCACCAACATCAACTTGGATCATTCCTACCCCCTTAGGAAGCAATGGTCCCCATTGTGTTGAGTTCCTCCATCTGCTGAGCTTGGTCCTTGGTGAGTTGTTCTGCAATCTTTGATGAGTCCAGTAATGGTGGGAAGCATGGTAGAGGGCATTTCAAATTGAACACTCAGTGCAAGTGAAGGAATGGAGGAATGTTGTGCTCTAAAGAATTATTTCCCACAACCTTGGTAATGCTGTAAGGACCATGTCAGAGTGGTCTAAGCTTCTTATGGGCTCTTATAAGGCGTTCTTTCTACAGATGTAACCAAACTCTGTCACCCATCTGAAACTTGTGTGGTACCCCTGTGGGTGAGGAGAAGTCATTCATGTGTTATTTCATGACCGTATGCCTCTGCTGCTGCTACTGCATGGAGGAACCCTTCGCAGAGGTCATGGATGTGGTGACAATCTTCCCCTTACTTTGGGAGCAAACCAGACAGAAAATTAATTTCCTAGTTTGGGAGACGATCTTACTGCATTTCTTAACAGAGATCAAAGAAGTGGCAGTAGGTGGGGCTACCTCCGGTATCCTATATAATGAATTACAAAAAGAAATAATGATAGCGCGAGGCCTTGATTCATACATAGCATGTCGCTTCCACAAGTATGGTTGGCCTAATAATACATCACAAACATCTAGAGGTGCAACATCACACAATACCTCGTCTGCGAAGGGCTTGAAGCTATAGGGAAGGAGGCACTACTGGCGAACTTGGAGATTTCATCCTTGGTGAAGCCACCTGATACTATATAGTTGTAGGTGTGGTGTAGTCTGTAGGCCCAACCGCTTCACAACCTCTACTGAAATGAGGTTCTTTTGGTTGTCACTATCGACAATGAATTGCAGCGGCGAACCCTTCACCCACATCTGTGAGTGGAAAAGAAGCTCCCCCTCCTCTAGATCTTTGGGCTCATTCTTCTAGATCTTGGCGGTGGCAACATCAATGCTAGGCTCCGCATCAGTGATCTGCTTCCTTTTGCCATTCCCCTTGTCAGGTTCTGACTCAAGGTCAGAACATGCATCTAATTCTAAAGCCTTCAACTTGGCCACCAGCGACTGCTTGGTCCGACACTCACTTGTGTTGTGAGTGGGGCTCTTGTAGAACTCACACCACTTTCCTGTGTTCTTCTTCGACTTCATGGTGTTGTTATCTTCTTGCAGCTTTGACGGGTTGTCTTGGGTCACCCCGCCTTGGCTTTTCCCTTTGGTCTTCGAATTCACAGATCCAAAGTCTCGCTTATTCTGTTTGAACTTTTCCCTGATTTTGAAAACGTATCAATACGTCGTGCCGAGCGAGGAGATGTTCGGGAACTCCAACTCTTCCTAGATGTATCTATGTAGGCAACTGTGGTATTTGAGTACCAGATGCAACTCAGAATCTTTGATACCAAACTGTGTGTGAAGGGTATGAAAAATGTTTCTGAACTCCAACACATCTTGGTCCCATCCCTACTGCAACGTGGTCCACTTTATGTATTTGTCCTAATAGCTTTTGATAGGGTAGTACTACACCTTGATGGCATCCTGAAAGGAATTCCAAGTGGGTGTGGCTGAGAACAGTGAGTCTGTACTTTCATCCTTCTACTCGCAGTAGGTTTCCCACTAGTCCTTGACATGGGGGGATGCTTTGAGAAGAGCGAAAACAATCTTTTCCCGACTCGAAAATTCATGAACAAAAAATAACCCTCTAGTAGATTCAACCATTTATCTATGACATGTATGTCTATTTGACCC
This sequence comes from Pinus taeda, assembly GCA_000404065.3. Classification (NCBI taxonomy): domain Eukaryota; kingdom Viridiplantae; phylum Streptophyta; class Pinopsida; order Pinales; family Pinaceae; genus Pinus; species Pinus taeda. Next base: position 54,334 of record APFE030118649.1, on the reverse strand, counting down.
TCGAATATGGCTATTTCAAAATTTACTTGTACCTTAAATGGTGTGGCATTTCCAGAGTAGCTGTTGGAAGTAGGTGCGTCGCCCCTGGGTAGCCGCTGAAGGATTTGGGCAAAGCTGTCCATGATGGAATTCCTTTGCCACTCGAGGGCTTTTTCGAGCAAGATTTTGATAGGATCTCCTGCCACCTTGTCTTTCTTCTCATCCACCATGGGATGTCGTCAGGATTTGTGAGGCTGGTCTTGCAAAGGTTCGACCAGTTCAAGCCCTAACTCCTTGTATCCTGACCTCGTTGGGCACATGCAAAGAAGAAACAGAGAAAAAGTAGACCGCTCTGATACCATTGATCCGGATTTAAACAGGAATGCAACAAATTATAGAGATAACCATAAACATAGAGATGTAGCAGAAATAATACTTCATTTCATTAATGTAAAATATTGAAATATGCTTACAAATAGAAATGGAAATAGACCAGCTATGGCGATGGTAGCATATCTCTGAGAAGAGATGTGGTGGCTACATGCCTCTAAACTGTGTTACAATGAGGCTCACAGTCCTATTTATTGTTGAGAAACAATGGAAAACCCTGAACATCCAAAAACCTAACCCTAGAAGATGAAACGCCAAATTGTGGGTCCCGTTTTGGGTAAGTTGGTACATCAACTTCCTGGGGTCGTAACTTTGGCACCAAGTCTTTGTTTGACACATAAAATGGCTTGTTAGAAAGATCTATCTAAGCACTACAATTTTGGGAAGAGCAACATCAGTGCATGGACCCATGTTGCTCCTAGATTTCCAAAAAAACGTCGTTTAGGGCCTCAAAATGGCTCAGGAAGTTCAGGACCCAAAAAACTGCTAAAAATAGTAAATTGTGCTACAATTACGGAAACTGAAAAACTGAAAGAGACAGTTGTGGGGGTCCAAGTGGGATAAGGGGGTGGCCATCAACATCCACCTGGATCACAAACCCCTACAACTATGCAGAAACTATGTTATGTAGATTATATGGGTTACCCAATAACACTAATTTTTCCATAGAATGGATCCCTCTGATTGACGCATGCGTTAATTCCCACATCATAAATTGGGCCTCCATACTATCTAATAACCTAACCACCATCATTACCAAATATTGATGGAAGAGAGCCTCCTCTCTAGACAACCTTCCTCCATTCTATTTTAGTGCCTACATTATAGACGCCCTCTGTTTTTGCATGACATTTCTGACCATGGGTTGGAAATGGACCTTACAGGACCCCTACCTAATTCATCTCAGTCATAAGCAAATATGGGAATTACATTATATACCCCACTTCTATACAATATGTCATGATGTCATTTTGCCCCTGCATCAAATAATTTTCAGTAAGAAAGCCCTGAGGTTTTTCCAAGAAGCTGCAACAGACCTGCTAGCTGTCGACAAATATTTTATTGAAGAATGGTTCACCTACATCAAGGTTTTTGGTATCACAACCAACCCACATGTCCTTCCTTTATATGTTTCTGATAAATTATTGGAAAGAGAGATTGCCTACCAGACCGTGGGAAAAGGCCTAACTAAAGTTCTCAAAGACAACAAGAAGTTATTATGGCCCTCTTTTCCTGTCAAGTGCAGTTCTTTTGTCTTAGCAAATTTTGTTCATGCCACTAAGGAGTCAGAAAACATGGAAGCCCTTAGGCTTCATACATTGTTGAAAAGGCAATTTGATCCAGACAAGGTGGCATATAACATCACCGCTACAGTAAAGCTCAAGCCATACAACCATGATGATAACGATTTTGAAGATTTATTACAGTCGGCCCAATCCTTCAAACAAGCATTCGAATGGGCTAAAGTGAACCTAAGTCCTGAAGGTTTTGATAAATTTATGGAATTCAGAAATGAAAGGCTCAAAGTAATCCCAATGCACTTATTGAAAATTGAAGATAAGCCCACACCTAGTGTGTTTGTTAATAGTGAAGGACCTAATTCTCGGGTAGATTCTCAAATAAATATTGATAAAACACTAGATAGAGGGAAGGCCCAAGACACATATAATAAAATTGAGTCCAAAAGGAATTCAGTTGCGAAACAAGTGATGAGCACCCGACTACAGAAATTAGTTCAGAGGTCAAAGGCAGTAGTATGGAGCAAGAGTGGGATCATTTTAATCAAAAACTGCAAGACACACCCAAAATGACAAATACCCAAGAAACAGTAGAGTGTAAAACTCCTTTGCATGTTCAGAAGAATATAGAGCCCAAGTCTTTGGACAAGCAGTCCAAATCCATGGATGAGCAGTCCAAGCCTATGGATGAGCAGGCAACAACATTCCAGCAAACTGAGATTATCCTTGCTCTGCCCACATCAGAGATAGTCTTGAAGGTGATCGAAATTCTACCACTTGATGTGTTCTATAGCCTACTCCACAAGGTTATGGTTAGAAGACAAAGGAAAAGGAAAAGGGTAGAAACACCCAAGCTCCCACCTGGAAATGAGCCAATGAACATAGTTTGGAGGGACATTCATTTCAACCCAACTAAGAACTTAAATAGTTTTTCACAGTTCACAGGAGCATACACAACGACCACCATGGATAAAGCTATTGAAGTCTCTACTTTGTTAAGGGAAAAGGAGGAGAGGATTTCACAACTTGAGCAACATCTCGAAGAAGAGAAGACAAGTGTGAACAGGCAAGTCACTGAGCATCTTGCCCAATTCCAACAGAGCATGGAGGTCCTGAAAATAAGCCATGAAGTCGATATATCAGCTAAAAACATGAAACTTCAATAATTACAACAAGCCATGGAAAGATATAAGGATGTCCCTACTACTGAGGAGTTCATTAAAGAGGCACTCGAACTAAATTCCCTCCCGATGAAACAACAATAACACTTTTACAAAAAGATGTCATGTATTATTCCTTATCTGGCTACTAACAATTAGCTAACAGACAAGGCAATTGACCAGAGAACCAATTTCATTGATCTAAACACCAAAATCTTAGAGTTCATCGAATGGCAGGAGACAGAGGATGGAAGGAAAGCCAATCTTCCCGAGATAGAGGAGACACATAATGAAATTCTCTTCACAGATTGGGATGCAGAATCAAGCAAGCTGAGCTAGCAGTGGTAAGGGCAACTGGCATATCAAAGAATATAGTTAAGGAAGTGAACCATACTCTGTTTGCCACCAACCTAGTAAAGGAAGGCAATCTAAAAGAAATGCTCGATTTAGGTTCTTTTCATAAAAGTTGGCAGGAAAAGGCAGAGGCTCAAAAATAGGCAATCGCAAAATTGACTAAGACTGATTGGGATTCGTATTAGCAATACCTCATGAATCCACATAGCCAAATCATGACCCTTAACTGCTCAACTCATACGACTCAGTGGATGTTGACGCCTCTCACCGATGCAATTTTCATAGGACAACTCAAGGCACATTTCAGGGCACCTCCTCAACTCAAACCAATGATCGATATATGTGATTTGAAGGATAAGCTGGCAGATAACAAATCATCTTCTTAGTTCTGCTCATCAAGCCACTGTTTATTTTTAGAGTTAGTTAACTAGTTAGGAGGAAGGTTGTTTGAAACCTCCTCAAATTTTGTATAATCTATTTTTGCACATTAGTTAGAATAGTATTAATACCCTTCTCATGCATTTAGAGAAGGGTCTAGAATTTTATCAAAAACATTTACAAAGAATGCACTATTGTAAGTTTGTGAATGCTTTGGTGAAATTATGAAACATGATCGTTTCTTTTAGATATCAGACTACTTTCCTTTGTTGATGCCTTGGGATATAATTTGATTTGAAGCATATTGTACTATTATCTTGTATGATTGATTTTGTTTTTATTTAATTAGTGACAACACTTTATTCTCATGAATTGTATGTGAGATTTATCCTTTCTATTGAGCGTTAATTGCACTATTGTATGATGCCTAGCTGAAGTTGTTGATTTTCATATACAATTAATCATATATGCAATATATTTTATAAATTTCTTTGACTAACTATTTAGTCAAATAAATTATCTTATTCGTTATCATCTCTCTTTATGCGTGATTGATCTTTATTATCACATGTTAAGCAGATATCTTTGAAGATCACATACCATGCGAAAACACCTGGGTTTATATTAGAATAAGTCAGTCAGAGATTTGGATAATAGAATAGATCATTTAGATTATAATTATTCTATTGCAATCACTTATGAACCACCCACTCTAATCTTAAAACCCACACTGGGAAACTAGTCCCATTATCCCTAGTCAGAGCCACCACTTTAAACGGAAAAGGATCTGTCTTAAGGTACGGATCGGATGGTTATCCCCCATGTTGGGGCAACAAAAATATGAAGCTGCAACACCCCCCAACCCATGAATTGTGTGGGACCATCTCTAAGTCAGAAGTTGGGCATATTCAGAGATTAGGGTTGCGCAAAAGAATTGGAAGGAGAACACCTTGAATCCCGACCTTGAGCCTATGTGGGACTTGGTATATGCATTGTGCCAAATGATGTCAGTGTGACATACATGTGGTAGGAAGATTCAACATTATTGGGTAGCCTAATTTGAAAATATAGGTGACATGTGTCACCATACAGAAGGTGCAATGTAGCCTAGGTGATGTCAACATGACGTAATATGGTGATGCGACAGAACCTAGAAGTTTGCACCAAGGGGAGGTTTTGGGATGATTTACCCGTGTATTTGGTCTTTGAGATTGAAATCGATAAAACAGGCCCAGCGTAGCGAAAAAGGATTTAAGTCGGGCCTATAAACAAGTCGGGGGTTGAGGTAAATGCAAAAAAATAAGAAAATATAGTGGCGAAGACTCCTAACCTCCCGACTTACATTGGAAGGCATGCTCAGGACATGGTTAGGAAGTGTTTGTTTGTGTTAAATACCGAAAGGATTTTACATTGAATGAATTTTTGTCCATAGGAAAACTAAGATACAAGGAAGAAAAAAACCTTTCCCTATCGCATATTAATGTCACGTGGCATAGTCAAACTTGAAGTTATCCTCACATCACAAAGAGATAAATGAGAATAATGGAGATTAGACCGGGCTCAAGAAATAAATGTTTTTGGTATAGGAAAACATTTAGTGGAGGATATCCTTTAGTGTGCAGCTGGAATAAGAATTGATACTTAGCATGGCATAATCGCTAAATCACATTCTCAAATTTAATATAGTTATAGTGGCCAAGTGCTAGGATGTAACATGAGAATTGAGAGCCTTTCACAAGTACGCACTCGGGCAGAGTGAAGCACATAGTGAACATTGTTGAAGAACAACAAACATTAAGTGAAATAATCGTACCTATAAAATTGAATTCAGATGTCCATCCTCTGCATTAAATCAATTTTTGTGACTAAGAACACAAGCTACAACAACATGAAAGAGCCTTGGTGTTTTGGGTTCATTCTTTGCATTAATTATAATGTAGCTATAGTTTGGATCCCATTCTCAGTGATTAATGAAATTGCAGTGTCATTGCACTATGATGGAATAACTTCATGGAGAGCCATGTAGAAGTACGCTTCTAGGTGTTGTGTTATAGAGACAACATTGATCACAGCGCAGGAGAGGAACAAAATAGTGGAGATAATTTATGCAGTGTGGGGGAATGTAGAATTGTTGAGAGAGAAAGAGAGCAATGTTGTGTGTGTGTGACTAATCTAAGTGTTACTGAGTAAAGGTGCATCACAAGTTTGAGACAAGAGTTGGGTGAGTTGCATAGAGCGCAATTCAAAGGAGAACTTGGGAGTTGAAGGAAGGGAACTGATACTAGAGCATACCATATTTGTGTTTCTATGTATATGCATTCGCCTATGTTTTCAGTCTGAAAATTGTATGAAAAGTAGAACAATGGCTAGAGAAAGTAGTGGCCTTCATTCTTAAGAGGTGGGTGCCTCTTGGAAAGTAGTGGATTTCAATCTTAAGGGGGTTGGTGACTCTTGTCAATGGGTGCTCACAAACAGATTGATGTAATTAAGTAGATGCTTAATTTACATCATAAAAACAAACAAATTGGTGGTTTTTTCCCTTTGGGTTTCCACGTAAAAATACCTATGTCAAAATGTGTACACTTCTCGTTTGATTTATTGTATGTACATGTGAATACCTTATCTTTTCATTTGTATTGTGTATGAAATATCTCATAGGTAACTGACCATAGTGAAAAGAATAAAGGAGTTATACTTCAAATTTTAAAGAACCTCACAATTAATGATTCACACCCCTTTTCTGTATTTCTTATTCCAACATAGGGATCACTAGGTCTATACAAGCATGGATGCCTCTGGATCTTTCCAGCTAAATCGTGAGGAATTTTTTTTCCTGCCCTTTAGGCTTTACCATATATTCCTCCATTTACTGGTCGAGGGTTCCTAGGCCCAAGGAGGGTATACACAACCAGACTTTATGGCAATGCCACCTTTACTAGTCTAGGTATTCCTAGGCCTTGTGATTATTCCTGAAACCAACCCACTCAGTTTCGAAACCATCCGACCATCCAGGTCAACCAAGTAAGAGAAAATCCCATCACACCATGGCTATCCAGAAATGGCAAGGCAAGGATGAAAACCACTGTCACACCTAGAAAAATCCATGCCAATCACAACAAGGGAACCAAATACACAAATGCATGTAAGATGCATGCCAAAAATAACAAGAAAAAAAAATGAAACTTGGTACCTGTAAGTAATCCCACTGTAGCAACTTGATCCAACTCTTCCATGCTTGATCTTTTCTTTCCTTTGCCTTCTTTGTCCTTCCTTGCTTCCCTTGCTCCAATTATAGAGTGCTCTAAGAAAAATATAAGTGTCCAAGAGTATGAGAGAGAATAAAAGAGAGAGATCCAAGCTAAAATAGACAAAAAGCCATGAAATAATTGTCATAATATTTTTTTATCATTGAGGCCTCTAATTTCTTCATTTTCCATTATTTTCCTTCATTTTCCTCCTCACATGCAACCTATGACCTTTAACCTTCCTTTTCTCCTATTTCCATTATTTTCATAAATAAATGCCACATAATGCATCTTTGCCTTTCCAAAGCCTTTTCCTTTTCCATTGCCAGTTTATCCTAGTCATAATAAACCAAATGAACACTCACTAGGATGTTTTTCCCAATATTAAGCTTGGAATACATGTCCCATGACCTTGGTCCTACTTTTCCTTTATTAACTTTATTACATGTAATTTTAACCCAGGGTTGTTACAGACCCCCCACCCTTAGGGGAACACTGTCCTCAATGTTCAATGATACCTATAACCAGAAAAACCACTGAAAACCAAAAAATACTTCCCATGGAGCTTTATAACTTAGATTGATGCAATATTTACAATGAACAACCTGCTGAAAAGAAACCAACATGAAAAACATAACAACATGACACCCATACTGCCTATTGGACCTTTATAACATATATCATTATGGTATTTACATCCATATACATATATACATATACCAAAATGGATTTTCCTCAACTGACAAACAATGAAGGACACATAACTCGAATCTAAGCAACCATCTCCCATGTAGCTTCATCTGGCCCAAAGTGCTTCCACTGCACTTTAACCTACTCAATTTCTCACTTTCAGAGCATGAGCATATTTCTCTTCAAAATACATTGAGGCTCTAGGTGGAGTTCACCTTCTGGATCCACCTGCAATACAAACCAATCAATAACATGATCAACACATTTCAAATAGATTTTAAGCAATGAAACATGGAAAACATCATGGACTTTCACTGTCAGAGGTAGTACAAGTCTGTAGGCCACTGGTCCAATCCTCTCAAGGATCTTGAAAGGTTCACAATACCGAGGTGTCAGCTTTGCACATGACCCAATCCTCAAGGAACTCTTCTCGGGCTTAATTCCCAAGTACACATGCACCCCAACCTGGAACTCCTTAAATGTCATGTGATGATATGCATAACTCTTCTGTCTATCTTGTGTTGGATTTGGATTCTTCTTGATAACCTACATTTCTTGCTCCATTTCTTCCAACATGTCTGGTCCTATCAACATAATGTTCAATGGATTGCTCCAATTGATGGGAGTATTACAACTCCACCCATAGAGTGCCTCAAATGGACTCATCCTCAGGGACTCATGATACACATTGTTGTAAGAAAACTCAACTAGAGGTAGATACTCTTCCCACTTTCATTGTTGATGCATAACATACACTCTCAACATTTCCTCCAAAATCCTATTGACCCCCTCTATCTGTTCATATGTATGTAGATGATAAGTTGTACTGAAGACCAACTCTATACCTAAACTTGAAAATATCTCCTTCCAAAACCTAGAGTGAAATTATAATCCCTCTCTGACACAAACTTCTTTGGAAGACCATGCAACCTCATTGTATCTATGATGAATACCTGTGCTACCTCACTAGCTGAATTCATAGACTTCACTGGAAAAAAGTGTGCTACCTTTGTCAACTTGTCAACCATAAACATAATAGAATCATGCTGTCTAGATGTCCTCATAAAATTTCTAATCAAATCCATAGAAATTACCTCCCATATCCACTCTAGAATTGGAATCGACTTTAGTAAACCACCTAGATGTTTGCACTTTTCCTTTACCTGTTGAAAATCCAAACATCTAAGCACAAACTATGCTACTTTTTTCTTCAAATTCGGCCAATAGTAGAAACTTCACAACTATCAATGTTTTCTGATATCCTGGATGACCCAAATATGAATTAACATGAAATTACCCCAAGATAAGTTTATTGAGCTCAATGTTATCTGACACATATATCATGTCCCTAAATTTGACCAAACCATCTTCCATGAGATGATAATCCACAACCTCTTCACATGTACCTTGTTGTAACCTGTGCCTAAGCTCCCTATACCTGTCATCATGTTGTCTTGCTTGTAAGATCTGATCCTGTAAATATGTCCCATATGAACTCATAGCTACTATGTGATTCACCTATAGTCTTTTGCTAAGATCATCTGCAACCCTTTTCTCTTTACCCTTAATATACCTGATCTCAAAGTCAAACTCACTAACTCTGGCCAACCATCTAGTTGTCATGGCATTTAGATTCTGTCAGTCAAATAGGTATCTCAATCCACTATGATCACTCATCAAGATGAATCACATGCCAAGAAGATAGTGTCTCCACATATTCAAAGCATGGATGATCACTGCTAACTCACGATCATGTGTCACATATTTTTTCTTGTTCTCATTTAGTTTCCTTAACACATATCATACCACCTATCCCTCCTGCATTAGGACTCCACCAAGTCCTCTCTTGCAAGCATATGTACATACTACGAACTCTTTATCTAGGTTTGTGATCTTTAGAACTAGAGAATTTGCAAGCAACTACTTCAACTGCTCAAAACTCGTTGCACAGTCCTCTATCCATTAAAATTTATTTCCTTTTCTCTGCAATGATGTGATAGGATAGGGAATCTGCGAGAAGTTCCTGATTAAATTCCTATAGTAACCTACCAGCACCATAAATGACCTTACCTCATTCACTTTCCTAGGAGTTTCCCACTCCATGATAACCCTTATTTTTTTGGATGTAATGCTATGCCTTCCTTGGAGACAACATGCCCCATGTAATGTACCTTTGTCTGAAAGAAGCTACCTTCGATAAGTTTGGCATACAATTGATGCTCTCTTAGCAACCTCAATACTGCTGCTAAGTGTTCAACATGCTCTTCCTCATTCTTAGAATATATCAATATATCATCAATGAATACAATAACGAACTTGTCTAGATAAGGACACAATACATTATTTATCAAGCACATAAAAATAGCTGGAGCATTAGTAAAATCAAATGGAATTAGAACAAACTCATAATGTCAATACCTAGTCTCGAAAGAAGTACTGTAGATATCCTCTTCTTTGATGTGTACCTGATAATAACATACTCTCATATCAATATTTGATAACACTGTTTCTCCCTTCAAATGATCAAACAAGTCATTGATCCTCAGAAACAAATGCCTATACTTAATGGTTACCTTGTTCAACAACCTATAATTAATGCATAGCCTGAGAGTACGATCTTTCTTCTTCACAAACAATACTAGTGCACCCCACAACGATGCACTTGGAATAGTGTATCCTATTAAGAATTTCCTTCAAATCCAACTTCAATTCCAATAACTTTGGAGTGCTCATCGTGTAAGATTCCTTTGATGTTGGTGTTTCCCTTTGTACCAACTCAATAGGAAATTTCACTTCCCTGTGAAGCAGAAACTTTGAAATATCTATGGGGAATACATCCTGAAAATATTGTAAAAATGGGTACCTGTTCAATACCTCTACATTATCAACATCCTTACCTTTTTCACTAGAAATATCTATTCTAAATAACACACATCCTTTCCTATGACTGCAATTTTCATGCATAGCTATGAGCATTCTAAGTGACGTAACCTTCTTCTTACCCTGTAATATTTTATGTTCCCCATTTTCATCTAGCCACTCAATAGAGTTATCATAGTAGTCCACATTAGTCCTATGAAGATACAACCAGTCCATACCGAAAAATATATTTTATGATCCCAACTAAAGAACATTTAAATGTGCTGTCATAGGCATACTATTTAGTTCAACTGCACAAGCTCTTGCCCAATGATGAACTCTTTACTTTGTACCTGTATCCAACTGCACTAGCCAAGATTCTGCATGCAATTTTGCATTCAAACCATACTTATCCACCAAGTTAGGGTTTACATAGCTATAATTCGATCTAGGGTCAATCAAAATAGAAACAACTTGATCAAAAATATCACTGTCCATCTCGATAATAGATGTCTGGTGATCCGCCTTCTTGTTAACTAATGCTGCATGGATACAGGGAATGCTCTTCCCAACATGCCCAAATAGTTTGCACTTCCTATGCACTGTAGATTTGAGGCCTGCCATCCTGATTCTATGGAAAATAATTCTTAAGATAATCCTTACCACATGTCAAACACTGAAACTATCTCCTTCCATCACCTCTAATCTTTTGTCATCCAAGCTGAGGTCCATTAAACTTCTTGTAAGGTACAACATTCTCTTTCTCACCTACATCATGATTTCTTTTCCTTTTTGGCTACCATTTTCCTTTAGTTTTGTCTTTCCCTTTCCAACCTTGTTGATATTCTACCTTACACTTTGATTTCTCATAACAATGTTTCAACTTCCAAATGACTTCTTCAAGTTACCAAGGCTCATCATACTCAATTCGATCTATAAGTGATAATGTAAAACCACTAAGAAATCTATGAACTTTGGATTTCTCATCCTTAAGATATGGTATATACCTCAATAATTATAGGAACTTGGTCATATGCTCCTCATATTTCATCGATCCCATCTTTAGCTCATATAATTCCTTGGCCTTACTGTCGTGTTACCTCTCTGACAAGTATTTCTTCCTAAAATGTCTCTGGAATTCATGCCAACTCAATTCCTTTGTCCTGATATCTCTGACCCAGTTGACATCTTCCCACTAAATGACGCTTTCCCTTTAAGGATGAAGATAGCTATTATGGCCTTCATGTTCTCTGTGTAATCATGAAGCTCAAATAATTTCTTCATCCCAAGTAACCATGCCTCTGAATCTTTTCGCTTCTTCAAATATCCATCAAAGGTAGGTGGCTTAGCTTTCTTAAAATCATCTAGAAAATATCCCTTGTCATTCCTTCTGTAAGGATGATAACGATGACAAACATGACACCTATTAGAACCAAAACTACAATAGAACCTATGTCTATCACTTATCCTATTTGGTGTATCCATGAACCTCCCATCTCTAATCGTGTCATCCCTATCCAACCTGTGCCCATTGTGAGACTGACTCCCATACACCCCATTAGTCATGTCCTCCTGACCATGGCTAATCCTATGCAGCCCTTATCTCTACAAACCTGCTAATTTGAAGGACGACTGCATTAAACTCTACATTTTTCTCATATTCTTGAATGATCCTATCATTATTTGGCTTGAAAATTCTTATTTATGTCTTTATACTTCTCAAAGTGTCTACTATATTAGGAGAGTCCCTATCACCATGTTTCTCATCAGATCTATAGGGAGAATCTCATGAACTATAGTCTACCATCTTGCTAGTCATATTTTGTCTTCTTCCTGCAAGTATACCATGTCATCTAAACCTAAATACAAACATAATGAACATACCTCAGTATAGTTAAGGGGAGGTTATCGTATCTGCAAGATCAACCAAATTAGCATGATACATGTATAATCATAATCATAATAGTGTATCAACATCATCTCAATCATTACCCAATTACCATACATGAAAATACCAACTACATACCATGACCTCATGCACGACAACTATGACCATAACAATGCCTACATCATGAACATATAGACACTAACATGCATAACAAATAGATATACAACCGACATGCATTCATGACAACACATTCCAACAACAACAACATCATCTACATGAAAACACAACAATAAAAATGCCCACTACCATGCATACATAACAAGCACATAGACCACAAGTATAATGAACACATATGAAATCGACATGTATGCATGACAACCACATTTCACCCATCCAGTCCAAGGGGTGAACCATGCTTTGATACAACTCTTTAACACCCTCTTCCCACATTGACCCAATCTAACCATTCCATCAGGGTAAACATGTGATAAAGAATTACTATAATATGATTCAACTTCCCAAGTACAATTAAGGAAGTGGAATTGACAAACCAAAACCAAACTGACCTTCCTCGAGAGCTATAGGACCCCCAGGGGCTGACCAACCACTCTAGGTGCCCAACCCTTGAGTTAACCTGCTTTCTGACTAAGCTAGATACCTACTCGCTCCCATGAAAAGCCCTCCATGCAACTATAACCCTCTAGTTGCTCCCAAAATAATGGAATCCATGCTTTTGCAGTCTTTTTTAGGCAATCCTGTGCCTGCAACCATAAGATTTAATCCACTTTTTCAGACTAGGAATCGGGCCCAAAAATTGATGAAACTCTCAGAGATGATAAATGACACATAGAAAAAGTATTCTATACAAAAGTTAGACAATAAAATAACCTAACAGGGCCTAGCCATGATAGGAATTCTGGTAAACACATCATGAACATGTAATCTATAGGTTATAACAATAGATCTAAACATAAGGATCTTATACTTATCTTAAGATCTTGAAGAGGGTCTGATGCTCTCATGTAATAGTTGCATTATCATCTATTAGGTCATACTTTCCTTATTTATTCATTTACTAATCAAAACATGATGAGATCCATAACTCAAATATGTCATAAAACCATGCTTATAATCAACATATAACCAACAAAATAACAATGGGAGAACAACCATTAAAATTAAATAAAAACAAGTACATTTAATCATCAAGTACAAGAGGAAAAGAGCTCTTATTAACATATGCAAAATCCAACCAAGTCAGGGACTTCCACATACCACCCGAACATAGATTGAGCTGAACCAAATCTTTCTTTCAGCCAATCACCCCTGTGCCATATTCCAAGCATGAATGTGGGATTCACAACAAAAAAGACCATGCTTCTTAGGCTTTACCACATATCCCACCAAACTAGTAAGGGATTTCTAGGCCCGAGGAAAGCACCAATATAACCATGCTTTATCGTATATCTTGCAAAGGAATTCCTAGGTCCAAACAAGAAACATACACTACCAAGCTTATCCCATCATACACTAGTCAAAGGATCACTAGACCTATACAAGAAGGGATGCCTCTGGATCTCTCCACCTAAACTGTGAGGAATTTATCCATCTCCACCCTCTAGGCTTTACCATATATCCCAACATTTACCGGTCGAGGATTCCTAGGCCCAATGTGGGTATACATAACCAAGATTTACCATAATCACACCTTTACTCTTCTAGGGATTCCTAGGCCTTATGATTCTTCCTTAGACCACCCCACTTAGTTTAAAATCTATCTGACCATCCAACTCAACGAAGTAAGAGAAAAGCCCATCACACCATGGCTATCTAGAAATTGCAAGGAAAGGATGAAAACCACTATCACAACTGGAAAAACCCATACCAATGACAATAAGGGAACCAAATACACACATTCATGCCAGAACTAACAAGGAAAACACACATGTAAATCGGTACCTACAAGTAATCTTGTTGTAGAAACTTGATCTAACTCTTATTTGATTGATCTTTTCTTTCCTTTTCCTTCTTTGTCCTTCCTTTGCTTTCCTTTCTCTAATGCTAGAGTGCTCCAAGAAAAAACTAAGTGTCCAAGAGTATGAGAGATAATAGAAGAGAGATCTCTCCAAGCTAAAACTAAAAATAAAAAATAAAAAAAATCATGAACTAATCCTCAGAAGCCTTTTTAGCATTGAGGCTTCTAATTTCTTCATTTTCCATTATTTTCATTCATTTCCTTGCATGCAACCTATGACCTTTGACCTTCCTTTTCTATTATTTTCTTTTGTTTTCATAGCTAAAATGCCAAATAATGCCTCTTTTCCTTTGCCATTCCAATTTCACCTAGCCATAATAAACCAAATGAACCTGTGACCTTCGTCTTATTTTTCCTTTATTAACTTTATTACATGAACTTTTAACCCAAGGCTATTAGAGGATGTGTCACACTTCAAGATTTTTGGAGACTCTATTGACTGCCATGTCTCCAAAGAATCAAGGAAGAACCTTAAGCCAACAATAGAATTTGGGGTATTTGTGGCTTACATAGAAACTCCTTTGAACTACTATGTGTACTTTCCATCCCTAAAAATGAAATTTGTGCGAAGGGATGTAAAATTTGATGAGGAGAAAGAAATATGGTGCTCTCTTGAGAGGGAACTTCAGATCCCACTAGAGGAGGAGATTTTAGCTCCAAAGGTTGAGCCTTAGGAAGTTGTGGAGAAGCCACAAATTGAAGAGTAGAGAGTGGAGACAACCACTCAAAAAGAACCATCTAGAGAAGGCAAAAAAAGAACCAGGTAAGCTTAGGGACTTGTGAAGGATGCGAAGGAGAATGTGTGATCTTCAAATTTGAGTAGGTAGATAAGGTCGCCTGATCAATACATTGGCTACATGGCTCTATATATTGATCTTGTAGAGACTGAGCCATCCTATTTTGAGGAAGCAATAGAGAAACCCTTATGGGTTGATGCAATGGTGGAGGAATAGGAATCGGAATAGGAATCCATTGTAAAGAATAGTGTTTGGTAAGTGGTCCCAAGACTAGAAGATAAATCAATTGTGGTTCAACCTAGATCTTCAAGGTAAAGCATGCACCAGATAGAAGCATAAAGAAGTATAAGTGATATGATACTCACCTTATGAGTGACATCAGTTAAATATTTGTTAAACAAAAGGTATTACAGACTCATGTGTCGGTGTGTGTTCTATGTTGTTTAAGCAGCGAATCGATCAAATTGCCAATACACACACATTTAAATGGAAAGACAACAGACAAATACAGTAAGCAACCACAAAGACACAAGAAATTTTAATAAGGAGTTCACCCTCTTCTCCAGGGCTACACCTCCGGTCCAGCTTTTAGTGGTGGCCTTGTTTTATTGGGTCTTTGAGCAGAGAATTACAATGCAGGGACTCAATGTGAGTGCTCCTGAAGCAGGTTTGCTTGGCAGGGTGGTTTCTTGGATTTCCTAAGCCACTGGAGTACACAGACTCTTCTTCTACCTACCAGCTTTGTGACCTTCTGGTCTACAGTGGAAGGCGCCAAATGTGATGCTCGATCTGGACAGATTCCTCTATGGGATGGCTTGAATCTCTCAAGCTCTGGTGCTCGATGCTTCCACTGGTCAGCTCGTCCCTCTGTCTCTTCCTGTTGTTGCTTTACTGCCTTCTTCTCTAGTTTCTATCTCCTAGTGTTCAACTATCCACCTTTGTCGTCTCTCGACTTTCTCTGTGTCTACTTCCACCTTATTCAACTGTCTTTGTTCATGGCTTCTAGCCATTCGTTCCCATGCCCATTCGATTCCTCTTCAGCCTCTGTCAATTCACCTTCTGCAGCTACGCTTGGAGTCCCTTGTTTGGCGTCAGCATAAATGCTTAGGGTGTGGCCACATGTCTCCATTTGAACAACGCTAGCTTGCTCGTTGGTTCGTTTCTTCAGTTACGTTTTGGATGCGTTCTTCCTCCACTGTGGCGGTCAAATGGACCTCAAATATTTACAAACGTGGCTTAATCCTTCATCCATTCCACTTCCTCCATCGGGCGTAATCTCAACTATCCGATCTGGATTCCCCAGATCCAACATCATACGCACGTCCCACGCGGTTGCATGCTGGATGCTTAAGCATTAATTTTTCCTACTACGCAGTTGAGGAGGTAGGGAGTCCAGGTGATTACGGGGTTCAAGAGATCAATACTAAGGGTTAAGGACTGAGACTGTGAAATGCGGAATTCAGACCTAGCTAGAGGGCATAATTGCATAGTTTTAGAGGTCAAGGTCTGGGCTTGAGCATTGAGACTACACAGTGCATAGTATTTGGAGGCAAGAACTACACATTGTGCAGTGTCAATAGGTAGGGATGTAGATTGAGGGCTAAGACTGCGTAATGCTCAATTCAGGAGGGTTGGATGAGGCTAAGTTGCTTGGTTAGAAGTTTTTCTGAATTTGGCTAAGTGTGGGATCAATGAAGACAATGTGAACAATGATAGGACTTGACTATGACCACACACTTAGAATACTTGATGAGACAACATAGATCATCCAAAACACATGAACAACAAACTTCCCTCAGTGTGACAACTTTGCGATGACAAGTGCGACACCAAAGATACACTTTTCTAAGATTGTGATGACACTTGTGCAACAATGCTTAAACCTTTGGAAATGAGTGTGATACATGTTTACATGGAAATTACAACTCATTAATGCAAAGAATACTAGCTTAAACACACTAAAACTAGTTTTCGTGCATTGTGCAACATTCCACATGCCAAAAGATGACATTTACTATATGAAGAGAAAAGTGAAAACGACACATGTGATATGTGAATGACAATGAAAGTAACACATGCCAAAGTGAATATAACATGAAAATGACACTTGTGAAGATGAAAGTGTGTAAAAGGTGACAATTAAAGAAATTCACTAAAAAAGAAGTGTGATAAAAAACTAAGTGAGGAACTGTCAATGACATGCACACAAACTGCCGACATGGGCTGAACCTTGCACACGAACTGTCTTAATGCACTGTTCCATGCCTGTTCAAGCCTACGTGAAGGAATGCTTTCATGAATGCATTACGAACTAAGCATGTGTGAGTAAGTGACTTAGACACCTACGATCCAAAAGAAAGCTTGAAGACTTAACAACGTATCAGATGACCAAGAAGTGACTATGGAACAACTGATCACAAGATCCACAATAGGCTCCAATTTCAAGTATTGGAAAAAAATTGGAGGGTGTTTGTAGAAACAACAAATTCCCAGCTTGAGAAATAAGTTATTGTGCTCCATGGTAGAAAAAGGCTAACCACACTCATCTTGTAAATAGAATTAATTAATGATTTTTTTTGGAGTTTGATCAAATCATTCCCTCTATTAGTTTAAGAAATGGGAATTAATGTAGATCTCTAGTTGGAATCACACCACTACAAGGATGAATATTGGAGAGGAAAGTTTGGATCTCAGCCCTTCCAACACACGTTGCATTACATGCACAATGGCCTCCACACCTGGATAAATAATAATGAAGGGTGACTTGAAATAAAAATGATATGGGAAATGATGTTAGTTAACAAGAGTTTCTTTAATGTCACTAAGAACTATCACTACGCGAGGTTTGACTCATTGTCTAGGGATTGTGCAATGATGGTTCACTTTTAGGAGTTAATGTCAACAGATTGGGAAAATCTTTCCCGAGAGGAAGGGGAGTCAATAAATAAGGGATTCCAAATCAATTTAGAGTCCATCTCATTATTCTTAGGGTGGAACTCGTTGCTGAGGAAGTGGTGAACAACTGAGATGGAGAATAGGGATTCCACTAGAGACTTCAATTTTTGGATGAAAGCAACAAGGATGATATTAAAAAACTTAATGGGTATGTATGAAATGATGACAAGAGGCTAGACTTACTGGAGTGTGGTGAAGTAAAATTATAAGTGTGGACACGAACGGATTATTCTAGCCCGATAATGGGTCTAGCCACATAAG
The DNA here is from genome assembly GCA_000404065.3 of Pinus taeda. Classification (NCBI taxonomy): domain Eukaryota; kingdom Viridiplantae; phylum Streptophyta; class Pinopsida; order Pinales; family Pinaceae; genus Pinus; species Pinus taeda. The sequence continues at coordinate 36,165 of APFE030118649.1, read as the reverse complement.
ATACATTCTATGGAATATTTCCTTAGGTTAGAACAAATTAAGAGGGCCTACCTCTTGGTCACTTATCTTGTTTGATGATGTCCTCACTTGCTCGCTCCAACGATCTCTTGCTTCCTTCTTCAATCTCCTGAAACATGTAAACAAAAACACACAAATGTAATAATAGACAAATTACAATTCAACCTACTTAATAATTCAAGAAACATTAAGGCACGAATATGTAATATTACAAAACATGTAGGAAATCAATCGATAGTTTCATATATTAATATTTAAAGAGAGATTACAACCATTTTTCTTGACATCCCAGTCTTCCTCTGACAAGACCAAGTTCCCGCATATCTCTGCTAGCACTTCATGATGGCTTCAATCAACAATAGTTTAAAGATTCTTACCTTTAGGATTCACTCCAAACCAAACACACTTCTCCCTCACACAACTAGATGGCTACAACTATTAATAGCTTGCCTATCTAAAATAGTATATTCACACTCAGCCAAAAATCTAATTGTGACTTTCACACTAGTTTGCGCTTAGGAAGAAGGGAGGTTTATATAGGAAAGATGGATGGGAGATGGATCCTCTTCTCATGGGAGAAGGACTTATCCCTTGAGGTATTTCCATCATTATAGAGGAAAGGAGTCCAAATTGGAATCCTCAACCCCATCCGGCCAAACCATTTACCAGACTTCTGTTACGGAGCTTCTAGAGATGAAAGCTTCGACTCTAATTTTGAAAAACTTTCCATAACAGGACCGACGCGATTGGAACACAGCTCAGTCGCACTAATCGGTGGAGGGAATAGTGCTAATCTCTGCACATCGACATGGGGGAGACAAAGGTCATTAGCGTCGGTCTTTTAAATTAGGCAAAACAAAAGTTTCAAGGGTAACGATGCAAAAGGGAAATGATTTGCTCATGAAGAGGGACATAATGAGAGTTTCTCCATGAGGGTAAATCATTCGGGGTTAATTGTAGAGGTCCTCCGGGATCAAGGAATGGGGAGTACAAGGACAGTGACAAAATGTTGTGTAACAGCTGCCCCCTAAAGCATGAAGGCCGAGCTGGAGTGAGGGATGAAATGCTTTATAAATTAGTGCAGGGAATGATCTGCCGTCTGAAAACCTGCAAGAAAGCATAAATACATATACATAAACTTAGATCTCTATCAAATGATACATGAATCATGGCATGGATGCATCCATTTAGAGAATGATCATGCAAATGGATCCAAGCATGGGCACAACCATCTATCAAAGAGGATCATAATGAAACCAAGGTATGGTCACAGCCATCCAATAATGAGAAGGATCACATATGATAACCCATGGTGTGGTCGCAGCTAGCCATTTGAAAGAGACATGCATATCATCATAACCATGTCACACCACAACACAACCTGGACATTTTGTAATCTGAGTCCAGGGTCTTGCGCTCCAACACGACTCGATAAAAGTACAGATCCTAGCATGTGAATAGATGTGTTGATGTCGAGCATGCTAGAAAGATGCTTCAATACCAGTCCATGATGTAAACTGTTAACAAGTGCGAAAGAAACCACCAATAATGATAACGGCCCTCAAGGTACTATTAACAAAATTCACAGAATGTGAATACCGGAACTAAAGTTGAACACCCATGAAATCACTCGATCAAAAGCCAATAATGTGAACTTGTCATCGAGTGTGAAGAACTTGCCATTAGGGCATGCAAGCTCTAAGGTACTGGAAGGAAGTCTCTCGGTCAACTTCCCAGATAATGAATCGAAGGAGGGCCATAATGAATCCCACATCATCAACGCGAGACAAGAGGATGCAAAATGATTTTGGATGATATAGAGAAACAGAGGTAAGTGTAACTGCAGAAGGACAACTATTGAACATATCGGCAACACAACTAGAAGTTTGGCAGCTTTTGGATCCATAGGATCAGTGGTCATGATGACGTGGAAGAGATCAAATGGAAGGAAAAAATGAATGGCCAAAACCCAATAAGGTCAATGATACAAAGGAGGATATCCAAACCTGACACGAAGCAAAGAGTGTCATGTCCAAGAATAAGTTGCCGACACAACTCGATAGATTTCCAAATTTTCCCCACCATTTCTAGCGAGTAGGGATAGCATATGCTGGCACTATAAGTTCATCCTTTGGATGAATCCGACCTAGTAAGTTTAGCGAGCCTTGGGAAGGAGAAGCGCATGTTCGTCATGATGACGAATCTAATGTCGTTTAATAGTTTAACGAGTTCGACAAAGGTGTAACTTGGTATCTTTTTCATGTTTAGAGAGTTTGGAAAAGATACATAAAAGAAAACTCCACATGGTCCCTTTTCGTACATTTGTGTCTCTCAAGTCTGAAAAGGTAGAAAACGATACTTGAGAGAACTACTTGACCATTTCAATCAAGGAGTACCTTTTTCGTAAATAATGTCTCCCAGCCAGAAAAAGGGGTAAAACTATACTAGATGCATGACGTTTCACATCCATTAATGAGTTTGAAATGACAAGGGCTCAGCCATCTTTTCATTTTTAAAGGGTTGGAAAAGTGCTGAAAGTGAACCCCCCATTTTTATTCTCTTTAATGAGTCAAAAAGGGAAAAAATACTCGGCAATTTTTTCATATGAGTTTAATGAGTCGAGAAAAGAGTTAAAACATGACTCATCGTCATCATTGAACATTCATCACCTGTTGTTGCACAAGTAAGGCAAAGTGTATTGTCGAGTCCTTGAGGCAAAATAGGTCAAAAATATTTACAAAACCTGATATTTTCATGAAAAATGAATAAAAAGGGGAAAAGTAAATATATTTTTACCATTTACGATTTTACCTTTGCAGTGAATACTTTTTAACCACATTTTCCCTAGTTGTTTTGGAGCAGATTGCGGGAGAACTGGGAGGTCGGTCGACGAGACATTAGCTTTAGGTAACAGATGAATCCCTAAGCTCCATTTTCATTTCATTTATTTATGTTTTTAGCCATTTTCTAGGATTTTTAGGGATGTTTTTGAGAATTGTTTTGCTCTCGATCGGTGCGATATCCAGGCACGGTATCACGATGGTCGAGGGTTATTTTCATAAACATCCATGCCGATTGATGTGACTATTTCTAAAATAAGCACGTAGGCACCATGGATAGGGAAAAAACATTTCTTCTCAAGAACTGACCATTAAAACTTGAATTTTATGTGTCAAAATTGATGATTGACTCAAATAAATGACTTTTGCAGGAGAGAAATTGTCGAAAATAGTGGATTGGAAGGAGAGAGAACATGAAGATATTGACACCTAGGAATTGAATGATCAAAATTGCCTGGAGCCTTTGAGGGCTTGTGGGCTCCTCAAATTTTTCCTTACACCAGGGATGCGGGCCCAGCCTGAGCTACTTCGATACTTGATAAGCCTTTGGGACATCAATCGTGAGATTTTTGTCATTGGGGACTAGGAGCTGGAGTTGACAACTTCAGACATCTACTTCATCACTGGGTTGTCCTGTAGAGGTGAGCCAGTGAACTTGTATGGGTCACGTCCGATCGGGGCAAGCATATCTTCCCTGCTTGCCGATTATTGTCCTGAGGCCCTGAAATCCAAAAGTGGGAAGATCGAGATTTAGAGTGTGCGGGATTTGACACTGAGGGTGCTTCTGTTAACCATTAACAGAGTGGGAAGGTCCCAGGCGGAATATAAGACTGACAAGTCGAAGTTCCTTTACGTTATTGACTGCACAGCTCCTATGATCTTCAACTAGGCAAAGGCCATGAAGATGAACATAAAGTACTAGTTGTCGAAGGCCAAGGCGGGAAATTTGAAGCAATTTGGCTTCAGATCAGTACTTGTGATCTTTTTCCTAGAACTAGTGCCATTGTTCTAGTATCAATTCACTGAGGTTGATCCTCCCGCACCACGCGATCCATGTATGGCCTATTGGAGTCATTTGATGCCCAGGATCATTGGGAGTCAGCAGATGTCCTAACAACTAGCATTCTTTTCATGGCTACGATGACAGAAAATAATCGTGGAGGACTAGCCGTATAGTGGCACTGATTTCCGAGGAGACCTGGATATGCCCTTGCCATATGGGGAGGACTTTGATGAAAAAGGTAAAAACCAAATCAGATTTTTGATTTTGATGTTTTTTAAATTATTTTTTGGTATATGAATGCTTATAACGTTTCTCATGTATGCAGATGTTGGACTAGAGCAGCCAATTGGGATGTCCCCAATAGCCAGGTGCTACCCTCGTCTTATTTATGCTATCACCCCTTATCAGGAAGGGAGCGATAACGAAGAGGAGATTGTGAGGAACCTCGAGGGGTTGACTCATGGTATCCTAGAGTATTATCAGATAGGAGACATGGCTCAACGATACTAGAGGCACATAGTGGGAGTCTTAGATCGGATCCGTCGATTGCTGAGTCATGTCATATGAGCTATCTCGTGCTCTCATGACCACCATGTTGAGTAGTTTCTAGGTCCAGTACTTACATATTTTTTGAGGCCTACATGCCACGAACGTTCGAGGCCTGCGAGTTGCCGATGTTATTATGGACATACATATTATTTTTTGAGATTTTGATGTATCACACACACACACACACACACACACACACACACACATATATATATACATCTATATATATATATATATATATATATATATATATTATATATAATATATATATATAATTTATATATTATATATAATTTATATATATATATATATATATATATATATATATATATATATATAATATATATATATATACATACATATATATATATATATATATATATATATATTATATATATATATCTATATATATATATATATATATATATATATATATATATATATATATATAAGATATATGTTGGCTTAGTGGGGCCTAACCCAGGTTCAAAAGTGATTTACCTAAGCAAATCCTGGTACTACTAACCCTTTCGGCAATATTCCGCATAGCACGGACTGAGGTCTCACCCAAAGTAGTAAGGGGGGGTGTTGGAACCAGGTTTCTGCACCCTAAGGATGTCTTGATGAAGGTTCTGGAGGTTTGTGGTTCGAACCTATGCGCTTTCGCTGCTCCGCGCAGTAGCTTGTGCGCACCTGTATAAGGGCATGAAAACAATACTATCCTGATCTGGATCCTTACTACGCTATTATATTAGTGCTTTGACTTAATTCGTGCGGCCCTGTTGCACAAAAATTGTCACCTTGACATTCTGTGTGAGTCTATCACCACTCATACTTTCCTCCTTTGCAAGTCTTAAACCTCAGTTCTTCATATCAAGCCTTGAAAATAAGAGAAAGCCCTTAAAAGTCTTTAAAACTCTAGTTCTGCACTTTCTCTTAGCATTACCTGCGGTTCCGCACCTAATCGTCATATCCCCTGGGCACCTGACCGCTCTGTCTCTATGTTATGGGTGCGGACCCTTGTAAAAGTTAAAAAGGCGCAAGCATATTGTTAAAAACTCAACTTTGAATCATTTCTGGAAGCTTCTGGAAGGAATCTTGAGGTGGCAAGTTCGCTCCTTTAAGGTTCATGCATCCCATACCTTAAGGAGCTAACCCCTTGATGTGAGGAGCTTATCCCTTTGAAGGAGGACTCTATCCCTTCATAGGTGGACCCGTAACCTCTTTCCTTTGCACTATAAAATGAAGCATTGGGCTGGTTACTGAGGGGGTTGAAAGCTGAATATTTTTGAGGTGAAATGCTATTGGAACTTAGTCTTCCAAGTTGAGCTTTTGTGAGGAAAGATTACATACCTCTTGATCTCATTTGGAAGAGTGTGAGGCTTGTCAAAGTAGAGGAGATTTCTATTTTGGACCCTGGGAAGAGCTTGTACAACATCAAGGCACCAAAGGTTGTAAAGTTCTTCTATTTCAAAGTTAATACAATCAAGTTTATTTTTCACAATAAGCTGTGTTTTATGGTTTATTTTATGGATTCCTTGATCACCATAATGAACATGATTTATTATATTAGCTATGCAGGTGTTATTTGATGTGTGCTTGTTCGTGATAGTAGGTTCTCAAAAGGAAACTCTTTCGGATGGTTGAAGGATGGCTGCTACAAACTAGCGTTGGAATTAAGGTAGGGTCTAAACACCTCTTTAGTTTTTATTAATGAATCACAATATGTTTAGATAAAGGTAGATTTGCTTTTCCTGCTTGTTGCTAGATATCTGTTGATACTAGGGAGATCGGCCTTGTTCGCAAGATTGATTTATCCAGCCAACAAATTGGCAACTCCGCTGGGGACTTGAATTTTTTTATTTTTATTTTTCTTTGTCTTTGACTTGAGAAACTTGTTCTTATTTCTGGTTTTTGCTTGATGTGTGTGGGATTGGGTAGTTTTTAGGATCTGGATTATTTTTTTTTTTCGAAATTTTCAAAGAGGACCACACTTTCTTTTTACAAGACAGTGCGGAGATCTCCTCACTATTCATTTAGTGCACAGAGCGGTACCGCATCTGGTTCTACTAGAAGCCTGCGGATTCTGTCAAAATTTTTGAAAAAACTAAAATGTTTTCTACCAGTTAAGTTTAGGTTTCATTTACGGCTTTTAGTCTCTACCCAGATCTACATGTGATGCAGGAGCATCAAGACCTTTTTCTAATATGTGTTGATTTTTAATATTTTATTAAATTAATTTGAGTAAAATAGGAAAATGTGAGGATCTATTGTAAATATCTTTTTATTTAATAAAAGGATATGAGGGAATTTAATTAGTGGAAGGATTTTAGGGATAAAGAGCTATCCTTTAGGGATGTTGAGAGATTTAGGGGTTTGTTGAGGAATTGAAGGGATTGAGCATTTAATTTAATGATTTTTTTTAAAGTGTGTAAATAGGAATGGGTTTTTGAGAGGAAAATGGTGAGGAGTGAAGAGTGTGGGTGAGAAGGAGGAAGGTTTCTCCTTGGGAGCCTTCAGGCAGTTTGTAAAAGGGCCATAGATTTGCATATCTAGCCATTAATAGAAACTCTGTGTGAATGCTTATTTTTATGTAATTATGAATATGTTGAATTCAGTTCTTTATGAGCATATTGGCATTTAATCAATTTTGAGATATGGTTCTGCATATGGTTGCAGAAACCGATGTCATGTGACAATGAAATTGAATGAAGTGATAGTGGTTCTTATTTTTCTAGTGCGTAATTGGGGTATGTATTAACTGTTGATGTGTGACTCTATGTGATAGAGATTGCCTGAATCGTTTGTTATAAAGGTGATTCCCTTTGCAGATATACAGAGAGAGCGAACCCTGTTTAATGCGCACCTATCTCTGTTTGCTTGAACGATGTCCATTGTGTGCCCTGTATGCATCGATTGAAGATTATTGAGCAGCGATCACATGTTGAAGATAAGGCGAATGATGCAATCACCTTATCTATTATCGGAAGAGAGATATGCCATGTATGCTTGACCAGCGATCTCAGGTGGACGCTTATAGATTGAATGTCGGGTGTATAAGGATAGTTTGCTGTTCAAGTTTAATTAATGATGGATACGCATATATACACAGTGGTTTCTCTTAGAAGCTCTGTGCCATGCCCAGTTAAGATAGATTATAGCGTGACTACAGGCGAGTTCTAAATTCAGAACCAAACGATATAAATTGGGGTCGATACATATAACCACGGACTACATGTGTATTGGGTCCGGACCTCTGTTCTTGTATTTGTTCAAACCTTTCAAAGCGTAACCAGGATCGAGGGCAGCTGGAACAAACGATATAACTATTTATATATCGGACTCAGGGCAGCGATTGGACTTTGAGCGATAACAGGCTTACCCAGATATATATATTAGCCAGGACCAGCATACAAGCCTTGGTTGTGTCCGGACGGAGGCATATTGTGATAGAGGACGAGTTCTGAAGCATTATAAATCGTGACATATATATCACTGAGTTCGGAGCCGGAGGAAAGAATACCCTTGCGTGAGTGATCACCGAATTTTATGTGTATCAAACCTGGATGGAGGGAGCGGAGGTCCAGCTATGTAACTGACGCTGATATCAAGAGGAAGGGAGACTTTGATATGGAAAAAGCCAGCGCATGCAACCGTCAACAGTTGTATAGATAACGAGTCTGGCATATGGTAAGGCCGGTAATATCTCCATACGAGCCTTGTCTTTGGTAATCATGCCGTGAGTATATATCTAGATAAAGTGGATATAGATGTTGTGTGAGGTATTTCTTTCGAGAGCCATATATATATGAGCCTGTTCACGATAAGTCAGTACCACAAATGAGTTTATATATTGTGTGCGTAAGTCCATTTTTAATATGTCTCTTTCAAGAATTCAGGAAGAGCACCGTGGGTTAAAATAGCGTTGTGTGATAAACAAGCATGGGTTTTTAGAAATTCAACATCAGTGAATGAGTTTTCTATGCATGGGTGTCAGAAGATCCTGGTAGAAGTGGCCTGGGAGCGGCCTGGGCTGCATCAACATGTGTCTTGTCAAAAATCTCTTGTGAATAAGTTCCATTGATATTTTTGTTTTAGATAATTTTCTAGAAGTTTTGCATGCCTGAATTGGTTTTCACTTGGTCTCTGTAGTGACTCAAAGATTAGAAGCCTAAGAAACCTTAGATCACCCTGATGTCTTTTTGTCTTCTTGATGAGTCTGGCTAGTTTGTGAAATCTGCCCTTGGTGAGAAATAGATTTTGTTTTCTCTTTGCAAATCTTTGAATGAACTTGGTCATAAGTTTTGAATTTCATTTTTATAAAAGAAAACATAGCTGGGTGTTTTTTTGATCGATTTGTTATTATAAAGGAATTAATCCTTAGTTTAATGAAAAACTAAGTAAAATGTCCTCAAAAAGATTTGAAGCTTTTATCAATTAGGTTTCTAGAAGTTTTTAGATCTCAAGACTAGTTTTTTGTAGTTTTGAGTGTTTTCTAGAAATTGTAGAATCTCTTTTGAAAGAATTTTTTCTTGTAGTTTTGAGTGTTGAAAAAGAAAAGGGATTTTTTGTGAGCATAATTAGTAGTCCCATTTTGAGTTTATTGAAAAAGACAAAAAGATTTTATTTTCATTTACATGTTGAAGGAAAGATTTGTTTTTCATAGACTTGCATTCTCAACTCTTTCTTTTAGCTAGAAATTCATTGAAGGAAAAATGAATTGCTATAATTTTAGGTGCATTTTTTAGTGTTTTTGGAGTCGAGTCTTCACACCATCAAAGTTTCATCTCCATACCTATTGACTTAAGAAACAACCCATAAAAGTAATGCTTAACTAAAATTGATCTAGCAATCTTTTTATTTCTAGGGCTCTTATCACCAATATAGCTTAGGCTAGTATCTTGGAGTAGGGAGTAATTAACTCTCCAAGATAGTTAAAACAAGCAAGTAGCTATATCTTGCGGTAGGAAATAAATCCAATTGTAATTGATATAATCTGGGAAGCTCCTCTTAAAGGATTCAATCACGATATCATGTACGAACCTTTGAGACAATCAAGTCTGTCTCATTGGGAAAGATAGAAGATTTGCGCGTATTATAAACAGTAAACCTCGGATTAACCATTGTCGAGGAGCCTGGGGTCACTTGTTGGTAAATCTCAGATTGATCATGTTGAGGAGCCTTCAAGGGGATTGAGCTTTGTTACTCTTCCCTTGCACGTAGATCGGATCATAGACTGTTCCCCCAGTTGTATTTGTTACTGTTGGTAACCATAGTGTCCATAAACTTAAGATTCTTTCCTAAGGTGACGATGAAGGACGGGTCTCACTGTACCTGGAGTAGATGTTGACTAGACTCACTTGGAATCTCTGGGGGGTTCTCTTCACTCAAGATGATTTTTTGAAGAAACTTGTGCCAGTCTATTTCATTAAGCAAGTTGTCGGGGTAACTGTTCCAACCACCCTTTCTGTATTGAATTCTGCGACATTGGATTTCATCACCACTAGTGTTTTTAGCACGGAAAGTTATTGTTTGTGTGTGGTTTGAACTCTTAGATTTTTTAGGCGTGTGATTCAATTGTTTGATTCTTTGGTGGTTTTATTGAGATTTTCTTTGTTTGCATGTGAAGTAATTAAATATTTAATCGTGGTTGAATTACCAAGACAATCCTGTAGACTTCGGGGGAAACCTCCCGAGTATACACCAAGCTAGCTTGAAGGGATACGATCTCTTGTATCACCTAGTGACAGTAGAGTTGGGTCACTGGAAGCTGGAGAGTCATCTTTAATTACTCATCCTAATTATCAAGTTCAAGCAACAGAGTATATTTCTGAGCTAATTTCATTTTCTGAAGTTATTGGTAGTATTTCTCCTACTAGTGAATTAATTGAAGAACCTGAAATTTCTGAGCCTGAAACCGAACCTGCTGCTACTCCATCTTCAGGATTTTCTTCTCTAACTTTTAATGGTCCTGGTTCACCCAAGGTAGGAGGTATCATTACCCAAAATCTTCCTTCTGGACTCATTTCTATTGAAGAACTTGTTAGTCCAGACGAAGATACAACTCTCCCTAAAAATCAACCGAATTTAGAACTTAGGGAGTGTGAATCAATTTTTCTACAGTTCTTTTAGGAGTGATTCTTGGTCTGTATCATTGGCGAAAATTTTAGAAAACCCGGGTCTTAGTTTTTCACCACCTCGGATTCCTTTTCATCCTACACCCAGAGGTTATTATCCTCCTTTGAATATGTCGAAACGGTCATCTATGTTTTCCCAAACACCAGAAACATTTTTATATGGCGGTCCTTCTATTCCTTCTGGGTATCAGTCACTTATTGGTACTTTTTCAGGAGCATCTCCTGAACCAATTGAACATGAGATATCAATTGGTAATAACGGAACTCAACCGTTGAGTGTAGAAGAAATTCTTATGATGTATAGTACTATTCCAAATCCACAACCTCAAAGTAGTCAGTTACCGCCTGGAGGACAACCTCAAGGTACTCAATTACCGCCTGGGGGGCAACCTCAAGGTAGTCAGTTACCGCCTGGGGGGCAACCTCAAGGATAGTACATACCTTCGGGACCGTACATACCTCAAGGTCAACCCCAGACTTAGTACATACCTCAAGGTCAACCTAGTATAAATATATACCTCAAGGTCAACCCCAGTTTCAGTACGTGCCTCAAGGTTATCAACCTCAAGGTCAGTACCCAACTCAAGGTTTCCAACCACCTTCTGGTCAACCATTTGTACAAGGAGCTGGAAATGTACCTCTCAATTATCAGCCCTATGCTCTTCCCGGTTATGGTCCTCAATATGCTCAACCTCTTATGGGTCCATACCCTGGAATGAACATGGTGTGGGATCCATCTCAATCTCAATAGATAATGCAACCTAATGTGCAGTTATCAAGTCAACCTGGATAGCCTTTGGTTTCTGGTCCAACCCAGCAACCTGTCCAGCCTACTGTTCAAACTTCTGCACCTGGTGTAGTTCATCAGCCTATGCCTAGTTCACCTTGAACTCCACCTCAAACTATTGCTACAACTACTGCAGCTTCTGTTCAATCTACCCCACCTACTTCTGGAGTATCAACAGCTCCAATTTCTACTGTCCCTGCATCAACTCCTCAAGCCTCTTTACCATAGTCAGGACCTACAGTTTAGACTTCGGTTCAGATGCCTGTAGGATAACCTGGTCCAAGTATGGTTGTCACAAGTCAACTGCAATTCACTTATCAACCGTACTAGGGACAGTACTAATTCAGTCTTGATATACAGAACCCAGTTTATCAGTATCAACCGTACCCTGGATATACTTATCAACAACCTCAACAACCCCAGTTTGGTCCAGTTAATCCTGATTTTCCAGGAGGATATAATATTCCTAATGCAAATCCAATTCCAAGTTATCCTAGATATCCTCCTCTTGGGGATGGTCTGGTGACCTAGGGTTTTCGCAACCCTAACTGTCAATTACCTTTTATTGCAACTTTGGATTTACCCAATTTGTCGCACCTTATGAACGATCAAATTTACTATCTTCCGTATTGGCCGCCAATGCCTAATAAGTTTCCCAGTGATATCCCGAAGTTTGAGGGTAAGTCAGGAGAATATCAGTCAAACCATGTGATGACTTATCACCTCTAGTGTGCATCTAATTCCATTATCGATGATTCAATTCACTTACGTCTTTTTCAATGCACTCTGATTGGTCTTGCTGCCAAGTGGTACATTGAGTTACCACGAAGCTCTTTTTATAATTTTAGTCAGTTAGCCACTTCTTTCTTAACTCATTTTTAGTTGCCTATCAGATATGACAATGGTACAGAATTATTAACTCCATTAAAACAATCAATTTCCACATATATTTAAGATCATATTCATGAATGGCGACATAGACGACGTTTAGTGAAAGTTTTTATTTCGGATAAAATTTTAGCAGAATGGTTCATTAAATCATTATTACCTAAAATCACTGAGGATGTAGCTAAGGTAGGAGTTGTTATTGAAGAACAAGTAATTTCTCAGGCTTAGTACCTTGACCTCGTCTATATGCAGTCAGGTAGTTTACATGAAAAGATCCCTAACCTTCCGAAACACAATCAAATAACTGTAGCTCCTTTAGGGTCTCATGCCGTTGATGGTATGATTGGTTCAGCTAGCACCAAAAGCAAGAAGAAATATTCAAAAAATTCTTCTCCTATTATAACTTTACCAGATTCCCCGACAGGAGACTCTTCCACTGAAATTCCTGCCAATATCCATGTCATAGAATCATCTATGGCCAAATCAAAATTCGACAGTAAATAGAAGGGGAAGAAGAAAAATAAACAAAACTCAAAAGCGAAACCAGATAAAAATGAATCTACTTACGAGAAACGTAAACCTCGCTATCCTTGTATCATTTGTGATGAGGATCATTTTACAAGAGACTACCCACATCGAGCTGAGGTTTTGAAAATCGTCAAAGGTTCTCAAATGCCTGTTGTCTTGAAGGATCCTTTTCCTAGCCAAGATAGTAAGATGATCATTTCTTCCTCAAATGCCTCAGAAGAACCCATTATGATGATGTCCCATGTTAGGATTGCGATGCGATCACAAGAATATGGTAGTAAAAATCCTATTGGTGGTAAGGAAGCAGAATCTTCTAATTCAAACCCATCAACTTCAACTACTTCTGGTTCTGATCTGCTACAGATTGAGAAACCTATCCCAGACTTAGTAATCAAACCGCCTGCTAAAGGCATACTTTGGAAGTCAGCTTTCAATCTACATGCGAGAGCTGCTCAGAATTATAACATTGTTGAAGACTTAGCTATTTCCCCTTCAGCAATGTCAACTTTGGAGGTGCTGCAATCGTGCCTAGCACAACGTAAATTACTATTGTCTGCTATAGGAGCTGTTAATATTTAGGATTTGAACCTAATAATCTTCGATTTAGAGAATAGTACACCTCGCTTACCTCATTAAATGGCTTTCCAAATTCCAGTGTTAGTCAAAAATAGACCTTGCTTTCGGACTGTGATTGATGAAGGAGCTTCTACGTGTATTATGTCGATCCAGTGTTGGGGATCGCTTGGTCCTCCTATGCTCAATCAATCCCCGATGATTCTAAAGGCTTTTGATGGCCAAGGGTTTCATCCTTTTGGCATTTTTCAGGATTTACTTATAGGGGTTGAAGGAAAAACTGTAAATCTAGATGTGGAAGTAGTTGATGCCCCTCTGGATTACAACCTTCTCTTGGGTCACAGTTGGTCTTACGCTATGACTGCTATTGTTTCATCGGTCTTTCGGCTTATCAAGTTTCCTCATAATGGAAAGATCGTTACGATAGACCAGCTGACTTATTTTTCATCTAACCCAGCCTCTTCTGATAGTATTCAACATGTCGATAAAACAACTATCCCTTACAAGGATATTAGGGTAGGTTTGATTAAAGATTCTGGTTTACTAGGAACTTTTTCTTTTCCTCCTCCTAACGTATAGCCTTCTATTGCAACTATTCATATGATTTCATCGAACACTATTGCTTTTGATGATCCTTGGATCATACCTTCTGATTTTGAGGTGGATTCATTTGGTAACGCGATGCCTTTGAGTCCCTTTGAAATTGCATATCAGGCTGTACAATCATTTTCTGACTCTTGTTCAACCAAATCTGATCCAATGAATGTGGTCCATGGGGAATCACTTTCGATATCAACCTCAGCTTCAACAACATTTTCTGATCCTGTTCATACTGATGAGTAGATTCGTGAACTTTTGTCTGTTGATGATTTACCATGGGAAGATCTTCATCATCGATCTTCATTTTTACCTAAGCTTGATCATTTTGAAAATGATTTTTCATCTATTTTTACAGTCGACTATGTCAAAGAACCACAGAATCCATTGCAACATCCTAATTCTGAGTTGAATTTGGGAAATATCTCTTGAACGGTTCCTATTGACATTTCAGTTAAACTCGGAATTATTGAAAACATTCATATAGGTGCTTCCTGTATGGACGATGAAATCCAAACTAATAAAGCCCTATTTCAAGAATTTCATGACGTGTTTGCCTGGTCATATGAAGAAATGCGAAGAATCGATCCATCAATTGTTGTCCATGAAATTAAAACTTACTCGGATGCTAAACCTATCCGGCAACATTTGCGTCAGATACATCCGCGAAAAGCTACTGCTATTAAAGCTGAAATTGAGAAATTACTTCGAGCAGGTTTCATTTATCCAATTCCTTTAACGGATTGGGTATCAAATATTGTTTCTGTTAACAAAAAGCAAGGAACGATAAGAATATGTATCGATTATAGGGATCTTAATCGAGCTTGTCCTAAAGACAATTATCCAGCCCCCTATATTGATCAAATTATTGATGATTGTGCTGGTAGTGAAATGTTCTCCTTCATGGATGGTTTTTCCGGTTACAATCAAATCAACATACTCCCTACTGATCAACCTAAAATGGCTTTCATTTGTCCATGGGGGACATTTACTTATTGCAAATTACCTTTTAGATTGAATAACGCTGGAGCAACTTTTCAAAGGGCTATGTCTTACACATTTCATGACATCAAGCACATTGTGTGGCCTTATCTCGATGATTTACCTACCCATTCATTATGTAGAGCCGATCATCTCACTCATTTACGAGCAATATGTATGAGATGTAGGCATTATCGAATTAGGTTGAATCCACACAAATTTGTTTTCTGCATAGAAATGGGTCATTTACTGGGATTTTTCATTTCAAAAGCCGACATTCATGTCGATCCCTCAAAGGTTGAAGCTATTGTCAAATTACCTCCTCCTTCGACTCTTCGCCAACTCCAAAGTTTGCAAGGGAAAGCAAACTTTTTACGTCGTTTCATTCCTAACTATGCTGAGATAACGAAAGGTCTTACCAGGTTGTTGAAATAGAATACTCCATTCTTTTGGGATGAGATAGCTGACAAATCTTTTGATGGACTTAAACACGTGTTGACCCATGCACTATTATTGCATCCTCCCAACTACAACCAGGATTACTTTTTGTACCTCGCTGCTTCTCATTCCACCATTGGGATGGTTTTAGTTCAGGAAGATGAATTCAACAATGAACATGTGATTTACTATCTTATTCAAACTTTGAATCTGACTGAGCTTAAGTATTTGCATGTGGAGAAATTGGCCTTGGCGACTGTTAAATCTATCCAAAGATTTCGTCACTACATCTTATTACGCAAAACCACGGTAATTTCTGATTGTAACCCTATGACGTATATTTTGACCAAACAATTGCTAGGGGGCAAGTATTACAAATGGATAGTTATCCTGTAGGAATTTGACTTGGAATTTGAAAAATCCAAGCAAAGAAATATTTGGTTTTTGTGGAACTGATGTGTGATTTCCCGTGTACTAATATTGAAATAGTGGCAGAAGAACCCATTGCGGATGAATCCTTGTTCCTTATCAGTACTCTTGATCCATGGTATGGATATATAATTGTTTATCTCCAACCCAATCTTTTCAGCCTGAAATCTCACGATCTCGGCGAAGGAAAATACGTTTCCAATCCCAACAATACAATATTATTGGAGATACACTCTATCGTAGTGGGGGGAATTCTGTTTTTCGACGTTGTCTAACTCATGAAGAAGATAAAAAGGTTCTGAATGACTGTCACTCTGGAGCGTGTGGCGGTTATATGTCTGGGTATACCACAACCCAAAAGATATTGCGCGCTGGTTATTTCTAGCCATCCTTATTTAAAGATTGTATCTATGCAGTCTGGAAATGCCACAATTGTCAAATTTTTTATCGTAAGATGTGTGCTCCACCTACTCCTATCCACCCTATAATTGTTGTCAGTCCTTTCGCAAAGTGGGGTATCGACCTTATTACATGTAACCCTCACTTAGCCGGGGGGCATGCGTATATCATCCTTGCGGTAGATTATTTTACTAAGTGGGCTGAGGCGATGCTTACATTTTTGATAGACGACAAAATTGCTGCATTTTTTATTTTCAATCATATAATTTCTATATTCGGTGTCCCTCAAACTATTATTACTGATCATGGAAATCATTTTCGAAACATCATGATTACTAAACTAACACATCAACTTGGCTTGCGTCACGATAGTTCTACTCCATATTACCCATAGGCTAATGGTCTGGTTGAAGCTATCAATAAAGTTCTAGTCACTATGATCCAACGAATCATTGGTATTCATAGGTCGAATTGGCATAACATGTTATTTTTAGCACTTTGGGCATATCGAACCTCAGTAAAAACATCAACTGGTTTATGGTTTGGAAGCAGTGTTACCCATTGAATGTGAAATTCCGTCATTGCAAATAGCCGTAGAATTACTCCCATCCACTTTCGAAGAGGAGAAACATTTGTTGTACTTAGCTTAGCTAGATGAAAATCGACGTAATGTTGCATTAGAAATCGAGACTCATGCAAAAAGAATAAAAGCTCAGTACGACCGAAATGTTACACCTCATAATTTTTCGGAAGGAGACCTATTTTTACTATATGATCAAGCAAATGATAAGCTAGGGGCTGGAAAATTTGTACCTATGTGGCATGGTCCTTATATTGTCAAGCAAAAGCTTGCAAAAGGGGCCTATGAATTGGTAGATTTTGACGGTGTCTCTTTGGGTAAACCTAGAAATGGGCTTTACTTGAAAAGATATTATGCTTAAATTTTAGTGTGGAGATTTTTGTTAGAATAGTTTCTTTCTGGTTGGTGTGTTTTAGATTAGGAAAGTGTGCATAGTTTAGAGAGTGCTTTTATCATTATTCCTACTTATCTTGATTTTACTCTTGATATTACAGATGTCGACGTCTCCTCAAACATACATTGGTTTTGTTGATGGTGCTTGTCGTAATACATGGAACATTTCTTCCACAGCTTGGGTTATCTATTCACCCTCTAATGAGTTAGTATCTATGCATGGGGTAAGCCTCGGTCAAACAACAAATAACATTGCAGAGTATAGTGCAGTGATTGAGTTATTTTCTGAATCCATCTCATTTGGGATTTGGAGTTTGATTGTTAGGTTAGATTATGAACTCGTTATATTATAGCTTAACAGGTTTTATGTCATTAGAAATCCAGTGTTATTAAGATTATTTTTTAGAGTTTGTCTCTTGGAACGTGAATTTGACTACATTGAATATTAGCATATTCCAAGATATTTAAATACATTAGCATATGCAAGTGCTTCTCGGATGTTAAATAGACATTTGCAATAATCAAAACAGTAAATTTAAAAACATTCTGTAACATATTATACAAGGTAGCCAGTAATAGTGATATATCATAGCATAGAAGTGTGTCAAATATATATTGTCTTTGATCATAGGTTGAAAACACCTTATGATCGGAAAAAAATGATAGTTCAAAAAGACATAAAATTTCATATGAGTCTACAAAGACGATCATCCTATCCCTGATGATGATCACGATAAGAAACCACTGCTCGGGCCACCCTACAAAGGAACCTCCTAAAAGGTCTTGGGACTCCAATCACGTAATGTTGTAACCTAAGTGGAATATCATCTATGCTAGTCTCTGGAATATCTGTTGTCAAACGCTCTAGATGATTCTCCAATTCGGTTAAGGTCTTTGTAGATTGGTCCTGTGGGGTCGGTACTGCTGCAGCTAGGTGTCTCCTCTCATAGGGCTAGAGAGTGGCTGGTCGCCGTGGACCCACATATGCATTTAAAACTTTTTACTGTCAGTTTTGGACGATTTAAAAATAAAAAAATTAGTTAAAAACTTAGAAAGTGTTGAAAATGATTTTACCTGAATCATCCCACTGCTCTCCTAGTGGAAGAGCCATGTCTAGGTCACCACGATAATCCATCCCAACATATGGAAAATCCTAAATCCAAAAAGTTGGTTTCTCAACCAACGAAAATACTCAGGTGGAAATCGGACAACCTTTGAACCCTCCTCAGGATGACGGGCCATCACTGCAACCCAACGCATAATCCTAGGCTCTTGAGGAAGTCCAGACTCAACAGAAAGCTACTATGGGACAACCATAGGGACCCTCTCAAGACCAAAGCTCACAACCAAGAAACCATATCCAAAGTTTTTTAGTTGTCCATTCTTTGCTCTAGTGAGTTGGCCTTTTACATTTGCCAACATAGCCTTGCACCAGTTGAAGATGGTGCCTCGATAACGGTCTACTGCCATTCACATCTGGGATCCAGTAGCTACATGCAATGCTGCGCTCCCGCATAGTCTGGTGACAGTGAACACAATAACCTTAAGTTCAGGACATGAGATAGTTTTAATATCTATTCGTTTGTCCTCTGTTTGGTCATTGTAAAACTCTAATCAAAGATTAGCAACAGACTGGCCACCTGGCCTAGTCCTGAAAATAGATAATCATTCACCTCTCTTGGACAAACTAGCCAAGAAATATATGTCCTCTAGCTTGATTTCGAGCCGATGGCCACCAATCATGAAACACTGGTCCTGTGTGCTCCACCTGTCTACCAGCCATTGCAAGAAGTCTACTTGGGCCCTCATGCCGGGTATGGCCTAGAATTTAAATAGTCCGCATGCTTTTAATGCCCATATTATAGGTGGATGAATTAATACAGCAAGATCCACATCTTCGTGCTCGCATTCTTGCCAAATGAGCATTTTGTATGTCCTACATTGCAAAAGGGCATATTAGAACAATTTAGTTCAAAATTTTTTGGGCAGAAATGGAGAAAATTGAAATTTTAAAACCTATTTCGAGGGGTCTGCACCTGCTAGTTAGGGACAGTGCGTAGGTCTGCACTCGTCCTAAGCAATAGGTGCGGAACCCCGACTTTTTCCTTTGTACAAAAAATTCGGGGTCTGTAGGGGCCGCATGTTGCACCTGCGGACCCCCACGAGTGGATTTTGAAATCAAAATTTCCTTAAAAAATCAAATTTAAAGCCCTAAAACAAAATTTAAATGGTTGAAATGCAAGATAGGGATGATGTGGATTACCTGGAGCTGATGGTTTTCGATTCCAATGGTCGGATTTTCCGTAATCTTCACAGGAAGTTTCTTATCCAAAAGCTCTCACTTCTCACTTTAAAGTCAAACGGTAAAAATAAATTTACAAAAGCCCTTTTTATAAGCATTTTTGAATAAATGAATTTTGAATTTATTTATTTTTCACTTTAAAAAGGTAACTTTTTGATGCATTTTTATTTATCTTAAATAGGTATGAGTAATGTTTTGAGTTTTTGTGTAGAATATTGGATTTTCAGGGAGTATTGATAATTTTCAACAAAGAGCATACTTTTTCACTTTTTCGGACTCTTCCAAAATTTACGAAAAAGTGAAACATTGGAGCCCTCTTTACACTCTTTTTTGACTCGTAAAATATGAAAAGATTGCCGAGTTTTTCCTTTTTAAACTCGTTAAAATGGAATTAAAAAGACATTCCACTTACAACTCTTTTTTTACCATATAAACATGAAAAGATCGCCAGAATTTTGTCGTTTCAAGTTCGATATTGGTTATAAAACGACGTGTCTTCGATCACTTTTTTACTTTTTTAGATCAGGGTCACTAATTATAAAAAGTAATCCTTGATTGTAATGGTTAAGAGGTTCTCTCAAGTATTATTTTATACTTTTTCGGGCTTGGGGGACACAAATTTATGCAAAAGGACACCCATGGAGTTTTCTTAAGTTTTTCTTCTGACTCCCTAAAATCGAAAAACACCGAGTTTTTCCTATACTGGACTAGTTAAAATTTAACAGTAAAAGACTTGTTCAATTTTAAACAGGAACAAAACACTCCTTCGTAGGGTTCGAATTTTAAACTAAGTTGGAATCATCCGAAGGATGAGCTTATAACCAAGCAAATGTTATCCTCCTCAATCTTGTCAAAAATAAAGAGGTACTTGCCAGAAATGGTGGGGGAAAAGAGAGAAAAATGAACCTGTTTGTTACACTTTGTGTTTTAGAAAAGCAGTTAACCACTCTTGAACATGACACGTTTTGTTCACCTGGGTTGGGAAATCCTTTGCCTAACATTTAATCAAACCATATTGAAAGTCTTCAGCCGGTTTCTGGGTATTAGCTTTGGGTCAATTGTCACCAAACCATTTGCAGTGTCATTATGTGTTCAAGAGTTCAGTTCAAATAAACCATTCATTTGCAAAATATCTGTCATCCATTTTTGACCATCCCTGAGTTAGTCCTTGCCAAATATATTTCTTCAAAACTTGATCTATGATTTCGTGTTGTGGGATTGCCTACAACGGATCACTTTCTATCCACTCCAACTCATTATCTAGAAAGAAGATCTAGAAATCGTCAGTACCTTGGAATTTGCATGCCTTAATGGTAGTTTTTTTACCTTCGATGACATGTTGCATCATTGACATCAACTCATTTATTCACATTTCATGGATTGTACTGAGTACTTTTAGAGCCAATGACATTATTGGTGGTTTCTCTCACACTTGTTAATAGTTCACATCATTGACTGGTAATCAAGTGGTTTCTACCATGTTCGACTTCGACACATTCATTCACATGGATAGAATCGTACTAGTTTGGGAAGCAGAAATCAAGACCTTGGATCTAGTTTCTACCATCCAAGCTACGAGGAATTTTGTTATTATACAATGGACTATTCATAAACATATGGTTGTGCCCATACTGTGTCTACATATGTCTATACTCGTGATGTATTACAAAATCATTCTTGTATCATAGCAGTTTAGTTAGCTTTCTAGTCAGTTTTGATCTAAGCATGGGAATGCCTACCTCACTGATGATATGTTCACATATATATTTTTTGCATTGAATGTTTTTACAAGTTCCGACAAGGGTGTCCACAGGATGATTCTTTAAATGATAAAGTACTTCACTCTTCTTAGATGACAAATGCTATCCTCGTCTGTTACAGACTTCGCACTTTAGGGCGCAATTCGTTGCACAAAAATTGTCACCTTGACATTCTGCAATCTGTGTGAGTCTATCACCACTCATACTTTCCTCCTTTGTAAGTCTTAAACCTCAGTTCTTCATATCAAGCCTTGAAAATAAGAGAAAGCCCTTAAAAGTTTCTAAAACTATGGTTCCGCACTTTCTCTTAGCATTACCTGCGGTCCCACACCTAATGGTCATATCCCCTATGCACCTGACTGCTCTATCTCTGTGTTATGGGTGGGGACCCCTGTAAAAGTTAAAAAGGTGCAAGTATATTCTTAAAAACTCACTTTGAGTCATTTCTGGAAGGAATCTTGAGGTGGCAAGTTCGCTCCTTTAAGGTTCATGCATCCCATACCTTAAGGAGCTAACCACTTGATGTGAGGAGCTTATCCCTTTGAAGGAGGACTCTATCCCTTCATAGGTGGACCTGTAACCTCCTTCCTTTGCACTATAAAGTGAAGCATTGGGCTAGTTGCTGAGGGGGTTGAAAGCTGAATATTTTTGAGGTGAAATGCTGCTGGAACTTAGTCTTCCTAATTGAGCTTTTGTGAGGAAAGATTACATACCTCTTGATCACATTTGAAAGAGTGTGAGGCTTGTCAAAGTAGAGGAGATTCCTATTTTGGACCCTGGGAAGAGATTGTACAACATCAAGGCACCAAAGGTTGTAAAGTTCTTCTATTTCAAAGTTAATACAATCAAGTTTATTTTTCTCAATAAGCTGTGTTTTATGGTTTATTTTATGGATTCCTTGATCACCATAATGAACATGATTTATTATATTAGCTATGCAGGTGTTATTTGATGTGTGCTTATTTGTGATTGAAGGTTCTCAAAAGGAAACTCTTTCAGACGGTTGAAGGATGGCTGCTACAAACTAGCGTTGGACTTAAGGTAGGGTCTAAACACCTCTTTAGTTTTTATTAATGAATCGCAATATGTTTAGAGAAAGGTAGATTTGCTTGTCCTGCTTGTTGCTAGATATATGTTGATACTAGGGAGATCGGCCTTGTCCGCAAGATCGATTTATCTGGCCAATAGGGCCTAATATTGTTGTTACTTATTCAACTTTCAAGTAAGTGCGCGTAATCAAAAACAATATAAATGCATAAGATAAACAGATCCATAAATGTACAATATTCTGAATCAAACTTATCTTTATTAATAATCCTTCTCAAGTTCAGTTAAATTACAGACCCGACTTCACCCTACGCACTCAGCTGCAGGGGTCCGTGCACTCAGCTACAGACTCTACTCGGCCTCTGCGCACTCAGCTATAGAGCCTCTTCCTACTACTATGACCTAATAAACTTCAGATCCACTTCTATCCTCTAACCATGCCTTCACATCTATCTATTACTTTCTTCAAAAAAACTATCTTTACACTTAGAACCTCACTCTATTTATACAATCCCATGGTCTGTGGACCATGGGTAGGCCAACACAACTTTACATTAAATTACATTATTTTAGGGTGGACAACCCTATGACTTATCCTAGAATTTTGCGCTCCACACCCGAATTTCACGGAGTCTTTACATTACATTGACCAAAACGCGAGCTTTAAGCCCCAAAAACATGTTGTGGAGTGATCCATTACCCAACAAGCCACCAACACTATCATCGTGAGTTGTCCCGAGTCACTCTATTGGTGCGACGATCTTTCCACGAAGTCCATCTAGCAGGTTTCGCGCAACTTGGGTGTCCATAGCACACTGCTCCACTCTCTGTTGTACTTGTTGCACATGTATCTCTGGACCTTCGTGAGAAGGGTTACATTCCTATCTAACCACATAAGGTTCCTAAATTTGTGCCAGCTTCACTTCAATGGTAGCTGTAAATTTTGAAAGCTTCATCGATCCATGGTTGGATGTGTGCTTTAAGCAGGGCTTATTTTTGGTGCGCAACGTCCAATTGATCCTTTAGTTCCCTTTCCTACTGTAGTTTGGTGAGTCATTGAGTAAGGAAAACCGTCTGCATAGTGCCCCAGACACTGTCATACTCCTACTGCAACTTGTGCGCCTCTGTCTCTAGACGTTGTATGTTGGGGTCTTCCTATAGGTGTGTAAGCATGTTTAGTGCTTTCTCCAACATCTTGGTACAATCCTGTGTCGCCTGGAAAATTTGTTCTAACCCCATCTGGATAGATCGAGCGTGTTGTTCTCTAACATTTTGGGGCATGGAGGGCTGCACCTTCAATCGCAGCTCGATGATCTATAGGTTCAACTCCAACTGAACCTTTTTCATTTCCTCCCTGGCCTCGCGAACTCTGACCGCCAATATATGGCCCCGCTCTGCTACTGGTAGCTCTGTGGGCATGGCCAAATCTGGGACGCTCATGCATGCATCCTCTACCACCTACTCTAGTTGTGAGTCTCCATAACCAACTCATCACGTTGGAGGTTGAGCTGGTCCATGTTGATTTTCTACTTGTTCAGGACTTGGATCGCATGGCCTTCTCAGGCGCGGAGCTCTGCGATGACCCCATCCTGCAGTTGGTACAAAATTCCACATGGTAGGGATACCAAGTTCAAGCTGATGCCCTTCATGTTGCTCATTACAGCTTAGTCACCCTTGCTTGCTGCTGCTACCGTGCCTTCGGGCAATACGAAAGGGTTGTCCATACGGGCATGCAACATTTGTTCGGCCTCGGTAGTTCCTACTGCGACGTACTAAGCCATTGTACCTGTTTGGGTGGATTGTACTTGTAATCCTTGTAGTTGCACACTGAGCGCCCCCAACAGAGCGTTCTTCTCCATCCTCAGTTCGTGGAGTGCATCCTTCGTGACCTCGCGAATCATTTCGCTGATGTCAAACAGATCACCTTCTATGAACATGATCGGGTCAACGGACATATTTGTCACTTTTACCTTCTTCTTGGGAGCTATTTTCTCAGGGCTGCATAGCCACTTGAGTTGGGTCGATGGACATCTTTGTCACTTTTACCTTCTTCTTGGGAGATATTTTCTCAGTGCTGCATAGCCACATGAGTTGGGTCGATGCGGAACCGATGTCTGCGCATTCTTCTATCCTGTCCACTTCCCCATTTTGCTACCCCGTGGACATCTCTTAGCCCTCACCAAGCTCTCTTTTTTGTGTTGTTGTGGTTTCTGCCATCTACGCTGCTGCTGCTACATCATTCGTCTTATGTTGTGTGGCTGCTTCTTGTTCCTGGTGCCTCTTTTCAGCCAACTGCGCGATGTGCAGCTTGGTGTCCTTCATTCTTTGCTGGGCTATGGCCTTCTCCATTTCTGCCAAGTCTGGGGCACGAAACTTCAGAGGCCATGACTCCATTACTACAAAGATCGCATCATTTGTTGCAATGAATGGAAGCTTCATCGATTTCTGTGCTGGATCCTTGCATGCCTGGATATACAGGTTATGCATATCTGCCTTGAACTCTACTGTGCTCTACAAGCTATTAACAACCCTAGGAGACAGGCGGGGCATTCAATTGATCCACATTTGGATGCTCACCTCCATGAACACCCAAAGCACCTTCGTCTCACGAATCCTCTTCGTGTCTTTGGTAGCCCAGAGGGAGGTGTACCTCGCGGCTTCTGGAAAATTATGCTTAATACTATGGAACTGGCTATCCTCTAGCAGCTACCCTGCAACCAACAAGACGAATAAGAGCAACCATGCATAGTGGAAGGTCTTATCCTGCTCTTAGGCCTCCCTACAGTTCATCAAAAACTCTTCGCAGAGGAACTACGCCTAGTTGAACTGGACCCCCTCCATGCATTACTCTACCAGTGCAATCACAGATGCTAGTACTTTGTTGGTGCAACATTTCCTCATCAGTTTGTTAGCTAGTAGCTAGGTGGCTATGTGCACCCCTTTGTCCTTAATGATTGCGATGGTGTACCCCCACTTTTTCTTCTCTAGTTTATACTTGGCCTTCATGGCTTTTGCAAGGGCCAAGTCGCTACTTTTACCTGCTATGGCCGCAGGGTTGTGTCCTTTGAAGGGCAGTCGATAAATTTTGTGAATTAGGTCGGTCATGATGGGAATAGGCTCCTCCAGCCAGAGATACCCATCATGCACTAGGCACAACAGCTGCTTGATGACGAAAATGGTGATGGGCACGCGGTGGTAGTGGGGTATCCATCGCAGATGGAGTAACCAAGCCTTCTCCACACTGCACAACCATTTATACTTCATTAACCTTTCTGTGGATAGGTGTGGGAACTTCTCACTGTCAGCGAGGTCCCAATCCTCAAACTTCATGGTCAGTATTTTTCCCAAAGGTGGACCTTCAAAAATTATACTGTCGGGGAGGAGTGGGGTTTGGAGCGCACTCTTCGTGGCCTCCAGGTCTTTCGGTATCTTGGCTTTCCCTTTCCATGGGGGGATTTACATAGGTAACTTTGTTGCAAAAGGTATTGGTGAGACATCCTCCGCCTCATTGTCTTGCACCTCAATTTGAGCGATTAGAGCTTGCAAGTCTTCCTCCTCTGTGTCTGATTCAATGGTATTGGATTTTCCCTTTTCTGCCATTGACAGTTTGCCAAACCATGGGTTTCTTGAGGATACATGGACTAGGCCCATAATCTTCTTATCTTTCTGCAGTCATGGCGTTTGTGGTGATTTTGGAACTTCTAGCATAGCTTCCACCTCTCCAAGCTCCTCATGGGCCATATGGGACTCTGCGGTAACTTCGGTGAATTGCACTGTTATTCTAGCAGCCATCATCGTGTCTACAGTCAAACGTGGTAAGAGTACGCAACACTTACTGCTTTGTAACTACTCAATTCTCACACAACCAATTGTTGCCTCGAGGCTAACCCTAGGGATTTTATAGCATATTTTGAATTTGAATTCGACCATTCCCCCCACTCCAGAGTCATTAATGCCTTCTTGGAGATAAATCGTACCAAATCTAGCTCTTAATTTGTGTCTTAATTACCCACCGCCCGCTCCTTTTTTCCTTAAATTGGACCTCTTTTCATGAACAGTGACACCAATGGTCACCTCCCAACCTACCTGCGTGGCAGCACAACCACCTATGTGCAAGCGCGACCCCTGTGACATATTGATCCTGCGCGCAACCTCCTTATCACACAACTCCCATATAGACTCTTTTATAGTCCTGCACTCTCTTTCAACTGCTTGGAGTGCTAAGACTGTTCTTCCTACGAATAGTTAGGTCGTTGCACCACCTGTGCGATGCTTCAATTCACTTTCTAGCCTAGTCCGTGAGCACTCCTCAATTACCTTCATGACAGTCAGCGTCACACGTTATTCCTTATGCGGTGCGCTCTCCTAGTTAATTTGTTTGGTAAGGTGTGGTCGCAGCCATGGTAGCAGAGCCACAAATTCTCGGCTGAAGTCTTCTAATGCAATAGTATGGCTTCCCATATCTTGTCCTATCATTCTTATTTTATCGATGTGGTAGGCTTGCATGATTTTGGTTTCCAGTTTGTTGATTTCTACATCCATTAATATGCTTTTCTTCCTTTGTCGTACCCGATCTTCTTCAAGTTTGCGAAGTTTAAGGTTCCCTCATCGAATAGCTTCCTGTAACTGCATAATTCCTTTGGTCGGGTCCTCGCGTACTGTCCCAACTGTGGGAGCTACTACGTGAGGATTCCTTCCTTCCAAAGCTATGGCCTCGACTCTGCTCGTCAACTTTAGGATCATCTCTACGCTTAGGTTTCTGTACATGTCCCTAGAGGCCCATCGGACCATTGGTACACACAGGTACTAATCAGTTCATCTCACCTTGTGAACCATGTTTAGGATTCCGCATACCTTCTTGAATGCTTCTATGTGGAATGTTTGTGGTGCGCACTTTTCCTGGTGTTGCATCCTAATCCAATTTTCAATCCTTAGTTTGGGGTGTGTTTGTGTGGACTGCACAGCACACGTCTGTACCCATCAACACAGGTGGGTGTGCAAGCTACTTCATTCGGGCTTCCTAACTCTCGTTCAAAGCTAGGGGCTTCCAAACTACAAGTGCATCATCCTTTTATATTCGCACTAGTCTTTAAAATTTTATTGATGTGTACCTCACCATTATGCGCGTGTTACACTCAGTGCCCATTTCAATGCATCGAATTGCTGCCATTCTAGTACTGTGCTTTCAAATTTACTCAGGAATTCATCCACTGCTATTAATCCATCATATGTCAGCAATTCCCTTGCCTCTGTTGTCATGCAACACAGTGATCTAATCATCATGTTGCAGTTCAGTGTTGTCACTTCGTGCAACCGATTCTGCCATCGTTCTACTTCTTCATCTAAATCTGAAGTGCAGGAGCTTTCGCACTCCCACGAGATTCTCCCATCTGCATTCAAATTCACCCAATCCTAGTCTCGTGCAGTTATCTTGTAAATACAATCCAGCTCATCGTCACACATTGGTTCAGTGTAGTGAGCCCCTTCAGCTGGGTCTACGGGGACTACTATGCGTAGTGACTTTTTCTAGAATATCATCTTCCGCTTCTTCATGTTGATTACTTCATTCATATCATAGGCCCAGTCTATTCCTAACAAAGTGGGATAGGGATTATTGTCATTGACAATCTCTATCACTTCAAAATTTGTCTGTGTGCTCATGTCTTCAATATCAACTATTACTCCTTGTAACCTGCCCATAGGCAAAATCTTCTATTGCTTCACCATTCGTAGTTGGATAGGGGACCACTGTAATGTGAGCTTGCCCATACGTTCCCATGTTTGCTTCGGTAATACATTCGCGTCCAAACCTAGATCTAGGATTACCTAATCCATTTCATACTCACCGATTTGTGCAGTCAATCTCATTTCCCTCCTAGTGCGCAATGCATGGTTCCCTAATTTTCGGACTACACGCGATTCTCCTGACCCCGCGCACCTGGTGATCAACTCTTGTAGTCCCTTAACTGCCTTGTTGTCACGCAATGGTTTCATGCATGTGTCCAGAAAGGTAATGAGCATGGAAGGATCCATTCCTGGCTCTAGTTGATCCTTACTACCTGAAGTGGAGGCCTCCATGAATCTCTTCTTAGCTTCCATGAATGTCTCCTTTGCGCGTTGTAAGTCAAATTCAGGTTGCTTTACAGGAGCCTTGTGAACCAATGTATCTTCCTCGAGCTACTTCCCCTTATTCTCCCTCGTGGTCATGTCGCTTCTGAGCATCATGTTCACATTCGGGTCTTCTTCGCGTGATTTAGACCTCATCATTTGTATATTCTAAGTCGGAGGAGGCTGGAATACCCCTTTTTCATGCATTTGTGTGATCAACATAGGATAGTCTATTGTTTCATGATCAAACTGAGCACAGTACAAACAGGATATTTTCATTGGGTTGGTACAATCGCAGGCATAGTGCCCTGGTCCTCCGCAATTGTAACAAAATAATTGTCTACGGCCCTTTCCTGGGCCCATTCCTCCTCATCCTCGACCTCACCCTTGAAATCCAGTGCACGCCATCCCCACAGCTGGGTTGATGGCTCGTGTTTTTGTCTGCATCCTATAAGCTAGGGTCTGATCCATCATTAGCTTGTAGCTACAAAAAGTGCGCTATTCATGGCCTACAGACTTGCAGAAATTACAAAACAATTGTTGGGGAGTCTGTGTATACTTCTGTAACAAATGATATTTGTCTGTCATGTGTTTCCTTGTGGATCGTACTATTTAGCCGCCAATCCAGATCCCAGGGAGTCTCACAAAGGATCATTGTGATTTCTTTAAACGTGACGATTGATTATGTTTCTAACTTTGGCCTGCTAAACTCCCTGTTCAGTGCAGTCTAGATTTTTGCTATCCCTGCATTTTGGTGGTCGCTAGAGTGCTTGATATACCATGTCAATGCGCGATCCTATAGTGCGCTTACCAATGTAACCTTCTTAATATTGTCATTCGTGACACCTTGTGCTTCCCATACTACTCTTACCATGAACTAGAATTGGTCCGGATCTTCTTGCCCTACCCCTTTGAATACTAGTAGTTTGATTGCACTTTCCATACTAAATGGTGGAGGTGGAGTGGGTGGAGATGGAGGTGATGGAGGTGATGGAGTTGAAGCGGGTGGTGGCATGGATGGAAATGGTAACCTCAGAATGCACTGCCTTATCAAACTAGCTGCACTTCTCGAAGAGACCTTAGTGAGCTCTTCTTCACTCTCTTGCGAAGGTGAAATTAAGGAACTATTTTCTAATTCTTCACTATTGTTGTAGATATTTCTGCTCCACATTGTCCCAAACATTAATGTATTCGCATAACCCTCTTTTCACATAATAGCATCTTAATCCAAGTATTTAAAGACTTAATATACTTACCTCATGGTCCTTTGAGAAATTGTCATTCTGCTTCACTATAGCTCATGGTCGTGTCTACCACAAACTCAATGATAAATCCCCCTACTATCCAGTCGAGCGAATGGTCCACAGCTCACGTGATCTTATCTTTTGATTCCTCTTGTCTACGCACTAATTCTGGAGTCCACACTATTGGTTGGTTGAGCCTGCACCTGCCTTGGCTATCGACTAACTTCGCAATCCACTCATATAGCTTAGATGGAAAGGATGCAAAGAAAATTTCATAGATTTCCATATACACGTAGCAATCCAGCCACTTTTTCTCAGATACTTACAGAGTTCTGTTTTCCTGTGTCGCGAACTCGTGAATCTTCTTGTCCAACCACTCTTCAATTTCCTTCTTCGTTAGGTTCCAGTGGCACAACATTAGACATCACTTAGGCAGATCCTGGTCTCGGCAACAGAACCATTTGCTGGCTTAGTGGGGCCTGACCCAGGTTTAGAAGTGATTTAGCCAAGAAGATCCTAGTACTACTGGCCCTTTTGGCAACAATTTGCGTAGCGCAGATTGAGGTCTCACCCAAAGTAGTATGGGAGGGTGCTGGAACCAAGTTTCTGCACCCTAGGGATGTCTTCATGAAGGTTCTAAAAGTTCGCAGTCCAAACCTATGCGCTTGCGCTGCTCCAAGTAGCAGCCTATGCGCACCTTTGTAAGGGTGTGAATACAGCACTATCCTGATCTCGATACTTATTGTGTTATTATATTAGTGCCTTGACTTAATTTGTGTGGGCATAATATTCTTGTTACTTATTCAACTTTCAAGTAAGTACGTGTAATAAAAAACAATATACATGCATAAGATAAACAGAACCATAAATGCACAATATTCTGAATCAAAATTATCTTTATTAATAATCCTTCTCAAGTTCATTTCAATTACAAACTTGACTCCGCCCTGCACACTCAGCTACAAGGGTCCGCCCACTCAGCTGCGAACTTTACTCGACCTCTGTGCACTCAACTATAGAGCCTCTTCCTACTACTACGACCTAATACACTTCAGATCCACTTCTATCCTCTAACCATTCCTTCAAATCTATCTATTACTTTCTTCCAAAAAAATTGTCTTTACACTTAGAGCCTTGCTCTATTTATACAATCCCATGGTCCACGGACCATAGGTAGGCCGACACAACTTTACATTAAATTACATTATTTTAGGGTGGACAACCTTATGACTTAACCTAGACTTTCGTGCACCACGCTCGCATTTCATGGAGTCTTTACATTACGTTGACCAAAACTCAGGCTTTAAGCCCCAAAAACATGCTATGGGGGGATCCACTGTCCAACAATATATATGTTGTATCTTCCTATTTATTATGGTACAAATGGTTTTCCTTATCTTTTACATGTTTCGCAAATGTCTATCCAACACGTAATTAGCTAATGCATCTGTGATCCGGATTTAAACAGGAACACAACAAATTACCGAGATAACCATATACACAAAGATGCAGCGGAAATAATACTTCATTTCATTAATGGAAAATACTGAAATATGCTTACAATCAGAAATGGAAATAAACTAGCTAGGGCGATGGTAGCTATCTCTGAGAAGAGATGTGTGGGCTACATGCCTCTGAACTGACTTACAATGAGGCTCGAAGGCCTATTTATTGTTGAGAAACAATGAAAAACCCTTAACATTCCAAAACCTAACCCTAGGAGATGAAACGCCAAACTGTGGGCCCCGTTTGGGGGTAAGTTGGTACATCAACTTCCCGGGGTCGTAACTTTAGCATATGATCTCCGTTTGACGCGTACAATAGCTCATTAGAAAGATCTATTCGAGCACTATCATGGTTGGAACGGGCAACATCGATCCATTCCATGGACCCATGTTGCCCCCAGATTCCCCAAAAAACGTCGTTTAGGGCCTCAAAACAGCTCCGGAAGTTCAGGACCCGAAAAACGCTAAAAATAGTAAGTTGTGCTACAATTAAGGAAACTGAAAATGCTGAGAAAGACAATGGTGGGGGTCCAGGTGGACTTGGCAGGTGGCCACCAATATCCACCTGGATCAATCTGTTAGTGTATTCATGTGTCTAGGAATATGATGATATGTAATATAATCAAAATGTCTTTCCAACAGACGTATACGAGGATACATTCATAAAATTTGAGGGTTCCTAGTGGAATATTTCGCGCCGAGCTGAAGGATGACAAGATGTGAATCCAAGTTGACAACCAATTCTCTGATACCTAAAGCGATGGTTTCTGATAACAGTTCAATGACCGCACTGTACTCAACAATGTTGTTGGTTATAAAACCTAGGCATATACATTGAAGGTCAATCAACTCACCATTAGGGTTATAGATAGACCATGTTGCAGATGATAGGTTTCGGATACTACAACAAGTACCATCGGCAAAACTAATGTGAGGAGACACAGACATCTACAAAGGAAGAAAAGCATAGTACACAGGAGGGTTGTTTGAAAACTTATCACACAAAACCATGCTGTATAGAAATGAATCACACACTAATGTACATAATTACCATGCAAGATGACTTAAGAATAGTACTTTTTGAGGTAAAGCCCATTGCAGGGCTTATCGATAATATTTCCTTCATAATCAATAAGTTGATAAGATCCTTTTTGCAAAACACGTTTTACAATATAGGGTCTGTGCCACATAGGTTTGAACTTGCCTGCCTCCAGTTTATCATTAGCTTGGTCATATAGCAAGACCAAATCACCCTTAGAGAAAGCGCGAGGGGAGACTCACTAGTCGAAATGATTTTTGACCCATTTCTTTTGTGCTTCGAAGACCATGGCAGCGAGACAGCGAGTCTTGTCTGGTCATTCTAAATATAAGAGGTGTTCCTCTTGAGGTGATGTTTCAGGGAGGCGTTCAATAGCTAACTTAAGCGAAGGAATCTCACATTCGATCAGCAATGTTGTTTCCAGACCATAGACCAGCTGGAATGGTGTGAAACGAATTGCATATTTGGTTGAAGTTCAGTAGGCCCACAGAAGTATGGTGACCAAAACTTTTTTCACGGCTTCAACTTGGCTGTTGGCTTGAGGGTAATATGGGGTCAAGCCATCATGGTGCAAAACCAATGCAAATGTCAATTCTGCCATCATGTAATCTCTGAAATGGGAGCCATGATCTGTGGCAATGGCTTGGGGTACGCCGAACCTAGAAATAACATGGTTAAAAAGGAATTTGGTTGTCATCTTACCATTTGCAGAATATGTAGGCATCGCTTCAGCACATTTTGTGAAGTAATCCACAACAACGATAATGTAGCCATGCCCCCCGGTCGAACGAGGGTTACATGTCATATAATCGATTCCCCACTTGGCAAAGGGACCAATGGTAATGACGAGGTGTAGGTGAGTGGGTGGGGAACACATCTTGCGTTGGTAGATTTTGCATCACTTCTGGACAGCAAGAATGCAATCTTTGAAGATGGACAACTAGAAATAACTAGCGAGAAGGATTTTCTAAGTTGTAGCATAACCAGACATATGACCACCACATGCCCCAGAGTGACAATTATTGAGAGCTCTTTCAGCTTCCTCAATCGTGAGGCATCAGCAAAGAACATAATGAACACCGACACAATATAAAGTTTCACCAATAATGTGGTAGGGTTGAGAATGATGTCGAATCCTTCAATGATCATCTTTGGTCAACGCAGACTGAAACATGGAGGTTTGGAGATAAACAATGATATCATCACACCATGGATCAAGGGTGCTAATCAGGAAAAGGGTCTCATACAGGAGTTTCTCCATGAAGGTAAAGCATGCAGAGTTCACTGTAGAGGTCCTCCAAGATCAAGGAATGGGGAGTACAGGGATAGTGACAAAATGTTGTGTAACATGGAGAAATAATGAGATGATAGGGTAAAGGCTATGGAGTATAAATTGGAATGGATGAGTGCTCATATGGATCATCGACTAATTCACATGGAGTCGAACATTTTGTTGCTAAAGAAGAGAAAGAAAGTGGCAGATTGGATTTTAGACTAAGGTAAAGCAACCCCCCCTAGAACCAAGCTTCTCTTTCTATGAAACAGTGGATGTAGGGATAGAAGGAGAAGCTCAAGTAGCGAGTGCCAAGAAGGTGCCACTTGACAACAAACCAAACCTCATTCTTGAACCTTGTATGGAAAATTAGAAAATAATTTAGTATGTATTGTAGGTATAACGTTTTTTTGGGAAATTTTGTAGAATATATGGACTTTTTCAATGTAATAGTGTAGAAGAGAATACCCGTGACAATATAAAAACCAAGCTATGGCTTTATGATAGTTTTGAAATTGTTGATGTCACTAGTGAATGTAAATGGAGTTGGCCATGTATTCCAGTCCTTTAATATAATACAAATAATCACTTTGTTTAAAAAACATAAATACCAACACTTCACTATAACATCTCCCCATAATGTAGTAATATTGTCTTTTTAATATTTAATGTCAATTAACTTAACTCTCCATTACAATATCTATTTCATATTAGACCTTATTGTAAGACTTACCATGTTCAAGACTTTTTTTTGGATGATTTCTAAAATAATGTTCAAAACTTCTCTTTCGATGATTTGTAAACTTAGTGTTTAAATGCCACAATTTAAGAGAGTTAGCCCACTCAACACTAAAGTGTCTTGACCTACCAAAACTATTGATATAGTCTACTGAAAAAATATAATAGCAATGGAAAAAATACATAAACAATTTCATTTAAAATTATAAAATTATATAATGTGTTCATAGTGTAGACCAAATCATTGATAGTTTTTGCACGGATCTCCGAGTATGGTATGGAAGCAGTGTTTTAATATTATTTTATATTATGTGATTACACTCTACCCCTTACATGATGAGGGAGATGTTGTCATGTGTGTGTGTGTGTGTGTGTGTGTGTGTGTGTGTGTGTGTTGCTATGTATATGCCAACACATGTTGTATATAATTACTTCTAAAAATCAATCGTCGTCCATTAAATAATATTCACTTTATTCACCTTTATTTTACATTCAAATTTCATATCAGTGGAGATAAAGTAAATTGAAAATACTAATAAAATAAATTAAACTATAAAAATCTATATATAATAGACTTTTTTAGTATGAGGGGATATATGCAATCCTTCATTGAGATGAAGATCATCATGTCATAATATGCTAGAAAATGTGAATGTAACATAATGTAATGTAAACATTTTTCAAAATAAAATAAAGATAAACCCTATAAAAATTAAATTAAATTAAAAAAACCATGGAATTTACCCATGCTTCTGAGAATCCATGGTATTGACCCATCGTATTCATGTGGAATATAACTTATTCCATGGGAAATTAAGCTAGTGTAGATCCATTTTAGTTTGATGTTATATTTAGATGCACAATTAGCCATAGAAAATAATGGCTTTGAATATGTTAGTGTCAATCAGTTCAGCCTGTCACCAATGATCAAATATGCTCTTATAAGGTGTTGTTAGGGTGTGAAGTCAAAATTTTGTCATTTCAGTCTTCAAATAAAAATTTGGTCACTGGCTGTTGTTTCTAGGTCACTATTGCTCCC
This sequence comes from Pinus taeda, assembly GCA_000404065.3. Lineage (NCBI taxonomy): Eukaryota > Viridiplantae > Streptophyta > Pinopsida > Pinales > Pinaceae > Pinus > Pinus taeda. The sequence continues at coordinate 970 of APFE030118649.1, read as the reverse complement.
TTCACTTACTCATGGTATTCATCACTCATCATGTTCATTGTCTTCTTCGAGGTATCATATCTTCATTTAAGTGTCTTGGGTCATGAAATGGTTAAATTCCTCATTTAAGGTCATGGTCTAGGGTTTCACTCCATGTGTCATCACGATACCATATGTTGTCCAAAACATGTCCATCGTGTGGTTAAGTGGGTAAAGGGAGTTAGCATCTTAGGGAAATAAAAATAAAGGTAAAAGTAATGTTTCATTTCAAATAAGACAATGTTGTAGTACACTACCTCACCTCATCATTTCTCACAGGGACATGTTTGCTTAAAAATATGTTTACTACCAAATGGAGAAGAATTTTACAAAAGTGAAAGAAACTTTTGTCCATTATAGTCCAAGAAACAAAAACCTCCATCGTTTTATGCACATGTGTTATGACTTGAAAGAAATTCCCAAAATACACTTTCTATGGGAGAGTTTCTACACTTCTGGACATATTGACTTCAAGACAACGTTTTAAGGGTTTGGAGCAGGTGTTGGTAGTTCTTAAGGACTGTATTGTGTAGAAGACATCCTAAGCTTTCCAATGGTACCTTCAGATTATGATTTGGATTAGTAGAACACATCACAAAGTGCTCTACAAGTTGGAGCTATTCTTTTGTTAGGGACACCCTGAGTTTTGGAGTGACCTTGGAAAAATCAAAATTTCTTCCTGATGGATTGTCCAAATTGCATGCTTTATGAGTCTATATTATAGAAGATGTCAAGAGCTTTCCAACGAGCTATCAATATTTCAATTTGGAGTAGTTTAAGGCCTCCAAAAGCAATTTTTAAGACCGGTCCTACACATAGGAAGACCGCGCTGCGCTTGGAGGCCTAGCGTTGTGCTCAGGAACACTGCACTGCGCTTGGGCCAGAGTAGCTAGATTTGCCTAAAACTCAGCCAAAATCATTTTTTAAGCTTGCTCACTTGTTTTATTGCAAT
>APFE030118642.1:7838-19866 GCA_000404065.3 Pinus taeda | reverse complement strand
ATAAATTTTCAAACCAAGCTTAAGAAAAAATTTAAAAGAATCTACACACCTTTTTTCACTTTGTAGGAGCTCGATATTGCCTCTGATGTATCTTTGTACTTTCGGATCATCCAGTTCTAAACTTGTGACCTGCAGCAGCCCTCTGTGTCCTCTTTCCAATGCCACTAGTTTGATCTAAATTGGATTCTCCAAGGAAGAGTTATGCGAAATATCCCACAGTGACCTGGTTATAGACTAGTTCAGTAGAGCGAATTTGTACGACATGCCACGAGTCACTGTTTCAACTTTTGGATCTGAAAAATATATACAAGAAAGTATAGTCCATCCTATTTATGTACCTTCTTACGAAATTTCAATCCGATGCTTAGAGACAAAGTTATGACAATTTTCCCTAACCAAAAGGTTTGCAATAATGTGTGGAAACATATTCATTATGTCACCCTAGATGATGTTGCAAGATGGGTACGGGGTCCACTCATTCAAGGGTTATTTGTGAAAAACATGTTACAACAACCATGTTGCCGAAATTGTGTGGGTTCCATCTCATGGATGGTGATGCAACATCATGTTCCAGCAACAAGGTTGTACCCTTCTCTTCTTCTTTAAGAAATCCTAGAGAATGATTTATTAGTAAATCAAAAAAATCAAAGAAACCTACTAATCACATGAGTATGAGGATCTTGACATAATTGTTGTGATATTGAAAGGATTGTTGCCTTATGGAAAATATCCATATCATTGTTGGGACATCCTTCACTTATCTTCCTAAAAAAGGCTTCTTTTGATAGGGGTCTATGATATAATTGAATTCAATGACCATTCACCATCAATAGAGTTCCCTTCTCATAAATAGTACAAACCTTAATGGCCCCATTATCATACACAGTATCAATATCATAGGGACAAAGCAAGTGAATGAAAATATTTCCTCTGAAATTGAATCAAACGATAAGGCCCAATTTCCATCCTTGAACCTCTTCTTCTATATGAACTTGTCATGTCACCGATCTCTCTAATTCTAGATCAATGTTGTATAATGAAGGGAAGCCTAATGAAGTTCATCAAATTCATTAATATGGAGAAGCCTCTATTGATTTTCTTTAGATATGTCCATACCAAGTTGTATTTTTTTCCTTAGGGTTTATATGTCTACCTCTATATGAAAAAGAACTTTCACATAAACTAGCTCATATGGTGTGCAACCACTAGTAATCATCCACGTTTTCTAGTAGGCCCATAGTGCTTCAAGAAGTTAGTCTACCTAGTCCTTGAGGTGCAATCAAATTTTTTTTGTTATAGTTATCTAAAGGATCTTGTTTGTCCCTTCTACAAGTTCATTAGCCTACATATGATATCGCATTGCTACCCTATTTTTAATCTTATATGTGTCCATGAGGTTCTTAATGATCCTTGAAGAAAATTGTGTTCCTCCATTGGTGACAATCTCCCGTGGTATCCTGATTTTTGTAAATATTTGATCATGGATAAAAGCTACTACTCCTTTCTCTATTGCAACTAAGAGTGTCTTTGCTTCTATCCACTTTTTGATATCGTCTATGAAAACTAGGATGTAGGAGTTACATTGAGAATGGGGATTGATAGGTCCAACAAATTAAAGACTCAAGAGTCCATTTTTTGGAGGGTTACTAGTTTTGGTCGTATAGACATCTCGTCTAATTATATTGGCCTTCCCATGCATTGACAATTGTAACATCTCTTTACATATTGTTTGGCATATCAGAAGATTATGGGCTAGTAGTATCCTTGTGGAGTACTTTATATTTGGTATTCTTATGTAAAAAATGACCCCCATAAGGGCCTTCATGGTAAGCCCTTAGTATCTCATGGATCTCATCCTCTCACACACATCACTATATAATTGGCCATGTCTAAAAGAGGCATCTTGCGATCCATGAAAATATCTAGCTTTGCTTGATGATCTTTTGTCACTCTTTTGGAGATATGTGATGTGAGATTTTTCCTGCAAACAAATAATTAAAAGTATCTACAAACCATAGTGAGTTAGTAGATATTGTTAAAAGATGAGGTGCCTCATTCTCATTTGTTGTAACCCTAGAACGAAAATATGCCACTAAAATATCTCTTTTTTAAGATGATAATGTCAAATTCTTGCAATAACAAAAACCATCTAATTACCTTACCATTAGCGATTGATTTTTTCATTACATATTTAATGGGGGCATGGTCAGTGTGTAATATTATATGGTATCCAATTATATAGTGCAAAATTTTATTAATATTATGATCTACAACTAGAAACCTTCTTTCTGTCACTATGTAGTTTAATTCTACTAGAGAGATTTTTACTAATAAGGAAAAATTACATATGGATGATTTCCTTCTTGTTTCCCTAAGACAACTCCAATTGTAGAATCTGACACATATGTAGATATGTGGAAGGGGATGGATAAATTTGACCCTCTCAAGATAGGATCTTTATATAGTCTAGATTTCAGTTCTTCGAAAGCATGTTGGAAACTATTTTCTCACACAAATTCAACATTTTTACTTAGTATGAAAAAAAAGGAAAATTTATCCATGAAAAATATTCAATAAAATGTCGATAATGGAAAGCACGTCCAAGAAAACTATGTACCTCTTTCTAAGTCCATGGAGTACGCAAGTGTAATATTACCTTAATTTTTATTATATCTACTTTGATACCCTTTGAAGAAAAATTATTCCCTAACAATATATCTTATATGAACATCATTAATAATTTTCTGCTACTAAGGGATACATGACACTCCTTACACTTTATTAATAATTTCTCTATATTATCTAATGCCACACCAAATTTTTCCTCATAATTTGTAAATGCATCCACGTATATATCCATGCAATCATTTATTAGGTCAGATAATATTCCATTTATAGCTTGTTGGAAAGTCTTGGGAGCATTACGAAGTCCAAATGGCAGAACACAGTGGGAAAATTTTCCCCAAGGACAAATAAACATGGCCTCATCTCGATCTTCTAGAACAATCTAAATCTAGTCATATCCACTAAACCCATCGAGGAAACAAAAGTATTTTTTTCTACCAATTTGTTACTAAGTATTTTATGAATGGTAGAGGGAAGTGGTATTTATGCGTGGCTTTGTTGAGTTCTCTATAATAGACTCAAATTATCCATTTTCTATTATTTTTTGTTACAATGACAAGAGGAGAGACCCATTGGATGTTAGATATGGACTAGATAAAACTAGTTGAAAGTAATTTCTATAGTTTTCTTTTAACTATGTCCTACAAAAAAGGATTCATACATCATTGAGGTTATCAGATAGCCCCCCTTGATATAGATGTGGTGTGGACACAGATTAGGATGGCTCCCTTTCATTTCACTACATTTCTAGGAAAAATCATCTTTATGCTTTTGTAGAACCTTGATTAGTCATTTCTTTTGGGTTTTTTTAGCTCTTGATTGATCTTCAAGGTTCTTCTGAGGCAATTTCTATGGTTTCTGAAGTTAAATCGTGTTCTTCTTCGAAAGAGGAATCGTGCTCTATAAGTAACATATCTGTGTTGGTGAGAGAAGCTAGGACTTTAAGGTCCATTATGTGGGTGAGAATATGAGGTGGACGAGGAGGAGCCGACTATAAAGTAACCAATTTATTTGTCCTTGATTTTGTCTCTAAGGGAAATATATTGGTCTACAGTAAGTAGCTGATGAGCAATTTCTTCCTTGTCACTTCCTCTCCATTTTCCCAAAATGGAATTTCAAGATCAATGCTAGTTTTATCGAGAGGATATAGAGTAAGTTGTTTAGTGGAGGTACTGTGAGAAATTGTCACGTTACCAGATCTGCAGATGATGTACACATCCACAATGGCAATCCACGACCTTCCAAATATTAGAAAATAGACCCCCAAGGGGGTCTTAGGTTGTAGAAACATGAAGTCATCAGGATGCCCCCACGAATCCACAAATATTACTACATCCTTTAAGATTCCTTCTAATTTAATGATAGATTGGTCAACAAGTTATAAGATTGTGGTGTATTGACTAAGACTCAAAATTCCTAGGTTTCCATTGTCTCACGTCTCATTACATTAATAGAAACACCAAGTTCAATTAACGTATTGGGAATAATTATGTGATTAATTTTCTCATTGACTATAGAGATGTTGGGATCCAAATATTTTGCAGCAAGGAGTCTCATCATCATAAGGCATAACAATTTTCCCATGACATGTACGGTATGAGGGTCTTTCTTCTTCTACCAGATCTCTTTATTTATAACCCCCCTTAATTCATTTGAGTAAATAAGAATGATTTTATTTCTTGTGTGAAAATACACACATTCTTGAGTTCACCTAAGAAATCAAATTCAAGCTTGGTGATAGGTTTCTCTAGATCCAATATTTCGAGGTAAGGAGGAACCTTTTGGGCAAGTTTGATTTTCTCTTAAGGTCTTAGGAGATTGAGTTTTTTTTGGTTCTTCATTTCAAATTTTCTCATTATTGTATTCAATTTACACAGAAGGAGTTTCTTTATTCATGGTTTCCTTAATCTAAGGTGGATGTTGGGACAATCGAGGGAAGAGATGGAGTAAGAGAGGTAGGTGGCAAGCCTAACAGCTTGTGTTGGTTGAGATTCCTTACCATTATTTGGGTTAGGAATGGTTTTTACAAGAATTTTAGGTCAAGGAGGAGCATATATGGATGGTTACATTGGCAGAGAAGGAAGAAGTGGCATAGGTGGTTGCAATAAGATTTGTTGAGGGCCTTCGAAGGATGGATTCCTACATCCCTATGGCCAAGGATGGTAATGTGGGTAAATCCATCCAAGGTTGAACAAGAAAGATCCATTATGCAGAAGAATATAGAATTGAAGGGTTAGTCTAATATGAATTATAATATTGTGATTGGACTTAAATCATACCTTGAAGATTTGGATGCCATGGACGCTTATGAGAGACAAAACCTAATTTCTATGATTCTTCATATTCCTAATAGAAAAATTTTAATCTATAAAGGGATGGAAACTTGCTTCTAGGATGTTCCTCACTACATCTTGCACAGACCTCAATGTGATCCAATGGGAATTCCTTCAATGGGTGCTTTCTTTTGCACTTTTGACAAAATATTTCCAAAGCTAGATATATTTCTCTCTTCTTCTTGTTTATATGTAACATGTCCAATTGGTAACTCAATGAATTGATCATGTCATTTTAAAATATTCTAACATAATTCCAATATTAGCTTTGATAATCCCATTACCATCAATCTTTCTAACTCCTTTTAATATCTCTCTTGGTCCTTTTCCAATATTAAGTACCTCCAGAACATATTCGATATAAATCAACAATGTCACTATAAATATTTTGGAAGGCATATCCTCAATCCCTAAAGTTTTAAATCTCAATAGAGAAATCTTGTATTCCTCATAGCAGCAAGACACATAGTGTGAAGGAGACATGCCTCTACGTCTTTCCCTCTGTGATTTGTAGTTACATATTTCAATGTAGTCATCAAGGCTCTCATCTTCATTTTGTGTCATATTAAAGACTTCCTCCCTCCTTTATTTGTCTTTAAAATAATCTTGGTATTTCTCTAAGAATTTATGTTTCATTTGTGCCGAGGTGCGCATGTTGTTATTGTTAAGGGTCATGAACCATTATAGTGAAAATTTTTCTTGACTATAGAAGGGAAAGGCCTCAATTTTTGGGTGTTTTTCACATAATTATAGTTCTACAGAGAACATCACTTTAAAAGAAGGTGTCAAGATTCTCTTTTGATAAGCCATGGAAGTTAGGAAAGCCTGAGAGTGGAATGTTCTTCATATTGGTCTCTTCATCTGACTCCAAAATAGGGAATCATGCAGTGGATGCTTCCTCCTTAACAGTCTCGTGTGCCATATTTTTTTAAGAAATTTCCTCCCGTTTTGTAAGTGCTTTGGGATATTCTAGGAAAATCATTTCTTCTAAGTGGGATTTCTCCTTTATTGGACCTTCACAGAACACAATTTTTTTAGTGCAGAGGATGAAGCATGTACAATTTCATATCCTTGAACATAGAGTTCAAGTTTCTTCTTGGAAAGGGAGATTGTTATAAGAGCTAAATAGTTCAGCTAATTGTGCTCCTTCTCCTCTTAGGAATGTCTTTCACTATTAGAATTATGGAGTTTTTTGTGGAACTAATGAATCTACATTGCTGGTCTCTAGCTTGAAAATTTAGAAAGACATCATTTCTAAAACAAATTGTTGAAAATACCTTGAATGAAACATATCACATTGATTATTTAAATCATATCTATTGACTAAATTAAATAGAAATTGCACTATTGAGAGCTCCACAACAATGACACCAAAAATGACAAGCTCTTTAATTACCTCCTAATTATTTAGCAAATAAATGAGGAAAAGTGCATTTAATTATCAATCTTGTGTTTGTGTGAAACTTGCAAATTGGCATGCAAAATATATATGCTAGTACAATATTTTTAGGTGTCAATGAGGCTATAGTATGCTAGAGATGTTTTATAGCAGGATATTAATGTCCTTTACAAGTCACAACGAAAGAAAACTACACTTGTGAGAAATTAAAAGTCACACTTGCACAATTGAAATGGCACACTTCTACCTAATGGGCCTAGAAAGCTTAAAATTGTAACCCCCAACATAGGTAGAACAATCAACATGTGCTAAAAGAAAATCACACAGACAGAAATAATTGCATAAGTAGTAAAGTGGTGACTTGCTCAAGGTTTATGGTGATCTTGATCCCTGGTCCAACATAGTAGCATATGAAATGGTAAAATTTTGATAAATTGTAGTATGCAAAGTCCAACCCAATTGAATATAATATATATAACACTGTAAATCTAGAAATCGGAGTAGTGAAAGACAATATTCACAAAACATAGTAAACTGCCTATTTAGATTTATGAGTTGCAACACTAGAAGGAAACATAACTACTTATTATATCAATTAATAACATAAAGGGAAAATGTTATTTATCTTGATTAGTGTGTTGTAGTAGCATACAAGAACTAATTAACTTATCATATTAATTAGTTTCATCAAAAGAAACTAGTTTATTATATTAACAAGTCACAATGAAACAAATTGAGTTACCAAACTAATGAGCTGCATCAATATAAAGAAACTAAGTTAGAAAAATGTAAATGCAACTAAATCTAATCTATATGGTTACAGGAAGTACTTGACTAAGGAGGTAACCTTAACTCCTTAGGAGAGGCACTATTTATAAAAATTGATCACCTAATTCAGGACACCATTTGCACAAAGAATAACTTAAAACGGTAGAGAACCATGATCTTTGTATTAACGCAATTTCAGAAAGAAAAATACAATTATTTTAATGTTTTCCTAGCTGAAGTAGAGCAAGGTATTTTATACACGGCATTGTAGTTTAAATTGGATTAATAGGTTGAAGTACATCCATGAGAATCTTCATATTCTCAAGCTATTCTTTCTTGATTACAACAATTCTCCAAAAAGTAGAAAATATCGAACAAATTTTGACTCTTCAATTGTTGTGACCAGGGATAGCTAGTCAATTTTCTGTTTCGGTCAGTATTTCCTTTCAAGCAACCAACTACATCTTTCCACTTTCTTCATTAGGTGGTCAAATATTTGTCCTGCTATTTGTTGATGACAACTAGATGATTTAAGGTTTGCTAAAGTTGTGTTGTGCTAGTTGTCCCTAAGTGTCAGCAATTATCCTCAATATTTAATTGTCAATGTGTTCCAACATTAGGATTAGGAATTTTGTATCACCAACCCTAGGTATGCTAAAGAATAAGTTCTATTGGTTATGCTTTATTGTAGCAACAAAGTTGTAGCTTTTCACTTCATTGTATTGCAAAAAAGGAGTTGTAGCACTATGCCCCATTGTGTTGTAAAAAATGGATTTGCAACATTGTTCTATGTTCTATTACAATGATGTATTGTAGCAATAAACCCTATTCATGTTGTAACAACTATATTTTCATATTTTTCCCTATATTCAAGTTGCAACAGTGGGAGTTGCATCATAATCTCTATAGTTGTATTGCAACAACAAGAGTTGTAGCACCATTTTCAGCAACAAGGTACCAAATTGTTGCAACAATATAAGGGTGTTGTTGTAACCTGAAAGTGTTGTAGTGACACACGAGGTATTATAGAAACTAGATTTGATTGTTACTTCAAGGGTACCTGCCTGAGCCTGCCTAAAATGGTTCTCATGGATTCTCACAAGTTAGCATAAAAAGGTAAATTCTTCCTAAATACATAAGAATGAATATTGAAGGTACATAATAGGAAGATACTTGTACCTTGATAAAAAATGCATCAATATGGAAAAATAGGTGATAGGGTGATATGAAAAGGGAAAAGGGTACTAAAAAAGGTGTTGGACGAGCATTAAATAGATGCCAATTTGGGCACCAAACAACTATCAATGGATCATTAATAAATTTGTAAGTTAAACACAGGAATTGAATTATCATTAATTTTCCAATGGTATATGTAATTTCTAATTATAGTTAAAGCATATTGTATACAAATGAATCAAGCAGCATATAATTAAGTCACAACATTATTCAAACACTAAATGGAATCTTTTAGTATGAAAGGAAGAATTTAAACTATCCAAGGTGTGTAGTGAAATTAATTTTTAAATGGTATAATGACAACATAAACATGTAAAGAAAATTAAAATTGCATCCATAATGAGAAAGCAAAATCTTTCTTATAAAAGGTTAAAGCTAGTAGGTCAATCCACTTTATGGTTGAGATAAACTAAGAAACACACTAAAGAGAAATAAAGCATGAAAGCATAAAAAAAAAAGAGTCAAAGTGAAATTATTAATGCCTATGTCTAATATCTAATTTACCAATTTAATTGTATCTTTAACACACTCCCTTAAAGGTCAATCTACTAATTTCACCTAGCTTATCTCAAAATTTTACATATTATTCATGACACAAAGACTTGGTGAAATGTTTGCAGCGTTGTTCTCTATGGAATAATATTGTAACTCAATAGATCTATAATTTTCAAGTCTAATAAACCAGCAAGATATTTTAACATTCTTGGTATGCTTGTGGAAGATTGGATTCTTTGCTACTTTGTGAACCCCTTTGTCACAAAAAACAGGTGTTGGCTTAGTGCACTACATCTTCATGTTTTAACGGATTCTCTTAAGCCAAACTACCCCACATGCTCCTTTCATTGTACCTTGATAGTTTTATTCTATTAATGAAAGGGATATTACATGTTATTTCTTGTTGGTCCATGTGACTAAACTCGTGCGAAGGATAAAAACATACAAAAATGTTATTTTTCTATCATCCACATAGTTTTCCAATATAAATATGTAAACCCATGCAACCTATGTTCTTTTCCTGTGTTTTACATAATGCAAAATTCAAATTTCCCTTTCACATATCTCAACATTGTTTTTTGCAATCCAATGTTCTACCTTCAATGATGTCATAGATCTAGAAATGAAGCTCATAATGTCACTTAGATTAAGTCTAGTGGTTGTAAGATATATCAAACTCCATATTAGTTGTCTATAGATGGACTCATTGAATTCCTTAGAGTCTCTCTTATTTGAAAGCTTCAACCCTTTATCCATATTTGTAGATGAGATTTTCTAATCCAACATTCTAAACCTCTCAAACAAACTTTTGGCATATTTTTCTTGTGACAAAAAAATGTCACTACTTGTTTGCCAAGTTGATACACTTATAGAGTAGCATAGAAAGTGTAGATCAATTATGTCAAAATATTTAATCATATTAGACTTTATATGTTCAATATCACATTCCTAAACACATATGATAATGATTTCATATACATAAATGACTAATGGAATGAAATTACTATTGATTATTTTTTCATATAAATTGAAATATGAAGGACTTTGTTGGAACCCTTATTCATCCAAGTACCTGGCAACCTTAATGTATTATGCCTAAGTTGCCTATTTTAGAACACATAGAGTTTTCTTAAGTCTACAAACAAGATGTTCCTTCTATAGAAATTGAAACTCCTATAGTTAATACATGTAGACCTATTTCTTCAAATCTCAATTGACGAAGGCACTCTTCACATCCATGTAATGGCCCTTCCAACCAAATTATGATGACATGGATAGAAATGATTAGATGTTGTTGACATTTTATATAGAAGAAAAGGTCTCATTAGAGGAAATTTTAGCTTAAAAGTGGCCTCCTAAGAAAAAATAATAAACTAAGAGTTATGAATTTTGGAGGGAAAATAAGAAAACTACTTCTTTTATTGTATTATAACACGTTTTTTAAAAGTATCTTCAACTCTTATCAATGTATGTCTTCTCATAAGTATGCATAATGGGTACCCATTAGATGTGGAATTTAATTTTGCATCCAATGAGTGTCTACACTTGAAAATCGAGTAAACCTATAAGGAGATAAGCCAAAAATATAATTTAAAAAAGCAGTTTTTTTTTTTTTTCCTTCCAAAATATTTACATGTACCTGTTTTTAAATTTAAAGGATTTTGATTGGTTTATATATTATGTACATGAAAATTTCATGGGAACTTTTAGAATGAAATTTCCTATAATGCCTCATATTCAATGTGCTCTCACTAAGGAAACCCTTTCGAGGCATGATTGGTTACAAATGTCTCCTCACAGTGAATTATGACATACTGAGTGAACCCTTTGTGACCAATTATTCCTTGTACTTGTCAATTGTACTATGTACCTTATACATGACCGTGCACACCAACTTCCAAACAATGGGGTTTTTCCTTGGTGGAACATCTATGAGATCTTAAGTATAATGTTTCATTAAAATTTCATGTTCGACTACCATAGCCTTCTAACATTCAAGTCTCCCTTTTGCCTCCTAAAAAATGTGGCTTATATACACATTGACCATTGGCCACTAAATAAAAGTTGATCATATTAGTTTTCATGCTCTTGTTTCTTAATAATTGTCACTTGATCATTTCATCTATTCAAACATATCCAATAGTGTTGTACCACCACTTTGATCTTTTCTTGGGATCTTGCCTATTAAATATTTCACTGTTATCTAGGCTACTTGCATCAAATCCGAAAAACTCCTCATTCTCAAAATCCTTCACACTTTCAAGTAGAAATGCCTTAAACTTCATACATGAATCCTCAGTTACAAAAAGCTATTCTTCTAGGATTTAGATGTCCAAAAACTCTAGAAAGTCCAAACTTCTTAATCAATTATGACATCTTTGTTGAAGCTCAACATATTGGTGTTAACATCAACCAATTTATAGGATTATCAATGTCAGTGTTGTAGCTCCTAAAGATAGCCTTTGGGTTGAAAGGAGACCAGTGCCAAGGACATCTTAATGAGTGCTTCAAAGATCTGCTGATCTTTTCTATTACACTCAATATTTATTACATTTGAGATGGAATTGATTCAAAACCTTCCTTAAGAGGAGAAATGCAAGATTGAATGTCAAACATAACTCATGGAAGCATTTATCTGGCTAAAAAAGTGGAAATTTCATAGGTCATTTGTAGCATATTATATGGAAGAAATAAATAGGAGAGAAAATAAATGCACAGGGCTTAAAACTAAGAATCATGTTCATTAAAGCTCAGCGTGAAACGTATGAGAAGGAGATTTTAATGTAGTGTTCAGATACATGGAGAACATTTTAATTATAACAATTCATATCAGTTACAAACATCTTTAATCAACATTTGACCTAGATGAATCCATAATTCCATGAAAAACATATCCAACAGTTGTTATTACATGTAATTTGAGGAGAAGAGTGAAAACATATGGAACAAACACAAGAGGAAATACATACTGCGCATTTATATGAGTTAGAATCGCCAAAAACTTTTATTAATCCTCAACAGAGCATATATTTAATGGACAACTTGCAGAGATTCTCTCTTGGAAAACCAGAAATTTTGAAACTTTCATTCGATATCATAAACCATTTATATAGGGACTTAGAGGGAGAGCCAATTACAAAATATTTTTTCTTGATTTGGTAGTGAATCATCA
>APFE030118639.1:14968-34296 GCA_000404065.3 Pinus taeda | reverse complement strand
GCTCTGAACAATACTTATCAAACTCTTTGCTGCAATATTCACCTCCATTGTCTGATCTAAGACACTTCAATTTCTTTTTTGTCTCAATCTCAACCAAAGCTTTCCATTTCTTAAAAGTATCAAATACATCAGATTTATTCTTAATACAATAAATCCAAGTTTTTCTAGTTGCGTCATCAATAAAAGTAACATAATAACGAGAGCCACCGAGAGATGATACCTGAGCAGGCCCCCATACATCTGTATGCACAAGCTCTAATTTTTCACTCTTATTTTCTTTCCCAACTCTGAGAAATCTGACTCTCTTCTGTTTTCCATAAATGCAATTCTCACAGAAGTCCAAATCAACATTCTTCAAACCTGGAAACAAATTCCTTGAGTGAATAATCTTCATCCCCTTCTCACTCCTATTGTCCGAGCCTATGATGCCATAATGCTACATCTGCTCCTTTTGAATTTAAAGCATTAACAGAGTTAGAAATACCATTGCATAAATACAATGTACCAACCTTTTCACCTTTTGCTATTACCAGGGATCCTTTGGTGACCTTCCAAGCTTTATATGTGAAAGTTGTCACACAACCTTCACCGCCTGACTGGCCTGTTGAAATCAGATTTTTCTTCAAATTTGGAACATGCCTTACCTCCTTTAGTAGCCATTGGTTTCCATTTTGCTGTTTTACAAGAACCTTACCCATTCCAACAATTTTATAGGGTTTAACATCACCCAAATGGACTTGTCCAAAATCTCCTTAAACATAGTCATGAAAATATTTCTTATCAGGTGTGGCATGGAATGAGGCCCCTGAATCTACCACCCAAGAATCAGTAATATTTTCGAAACAAAGAATCAAAGCATCTTGCAACACCTCACCTGTCACATTTGCTTCATGATTGTTTTCTTGATATGCATCTCCTTTTTTTCCCTTCCGAGATCTACAGTCTTTTTTTAGGTGTCCTTTCTTTCTGCATTTCCAGTACACTATCCCCGATCTGGACTTGGATCTCCCTTTCCTTGATTTACTGCGATATCTTGAGCTCTTTCCTCTTTCCATTTTTCTTCTGCTAGACTTAGCACTTAAAACATTACCCGATGTCTCACCGGAGCTTTTCCATTGCATTTTCTCACTAAGGATAGCACCGACAACATCATCAAACTTTAAAGTACTAGATCCAGAAACAAAGTTACTAATGGCCATTATTAAACCATTTCAACTTTCTGGCAATGAGCACAAGAATAACAGAGCTCTAACTTCATCATCAAAGTTTACCTCTACAGACCTTAACTGACTTGTAATAGTATTAAAATCATTTAAATGGTCTCCAACAGATCCACCTTCCGACATCTTCATATTAAATAACCGTTTCATAAGAAATACCTTGTTTGAGGCCAAGGGTTTTTCATATAGTTTCGCCAACGTCTTAATCAAACCCTCTATCATTGTTTCCTTCGAAATGTTGAAGGCGACCGACGCTGCGAGGTACAATCGTATTGTTCCAAGTGTCTTTCTATCGAGAAGGTTCCATTCTTCATCTGTCATACCCATCAACATCTTTGTTTTTCTGCCCAATGGTAGGTACAAATCTTTCTGATACAGATAATATTCCATCTGCATCTTCCACAGCGAGAAGTTTTAGCCGTTAAATTTCTCGACCCTAAACTTACCATCTTCTGCCATTGCTCCCACTCGAACGAGGAACCCTTCTTTCCTGCGAGTTTATCAGCCAAATAGACCTTCGACTCTGATACCAGTTGTTAGAAAATTATATATTACAGAGCAATGGAACACATATAATATTGCATAAATATAAACACAGAAAATGCATAAAACCAGAGATACAGAGATATACGTGTTTCATCCAGTTTGGGCTATGTCCACCTTGAACAGCTAGTCCTTCCTTTCTATTATCCAGTAAAATGATGAGACACAACCTACAACAGATCCGCTGTAATATCCTCTGTTTTTCTCTCACAGTCTCACCTCTCTGTTTCTTGCTCGAAGAATACACATCTATTACCCAGCATCAATACAATGCCCTCATACAAAGAGAGGGGTTGCCTTCTAGGGCAAAAATCCCTGAACTAAACATAAGTTCTACCGTCAGATCATCCACCTAATGAACAACCCAGATTGACTAGAAACTACTATACCTTTACAAGGCAATTTTACATTTGTTTTTAGCTTCAGGGGCGCTTCCCCCGAAACCCCCCCTAGGGGATTGCTAGCCCCCGGACCCCCCAGCCGGGGGGGATCATCCTTCCCGAACCCCTACGGGGGGGACAAGTCCCCGCGACGTGCAGGGTGTACAAACTTCCTAGGGTATACATCCGGCTGAAACAAAGACCTCTAAATAATCATGCTCCACACCCAACAAGGCCTCTCCTGACTACTCACTACATACTTCATCAAAGTTTCTCTATATAATTTCTTGGGATGTCCAAAAACTGAAATGGTAGCATAAGACATATCTAATTGCAGAGAACCCTAGAGTTTGGCACCCCAGGATCTAGACAACAACATATCGTACTTGGGTGGTATATCAGCAACAAACATTTCCATCAGTATGGTTTTGGCAAGGTATTGAACTAGGGAGACACACAAATCTTTTATAAGCCCCAAGCATTTAACCTAGCTTGAATAAAGGAAGAATAGGTCTTTATAAGGTCTGGTGATATCTAGGTTAAGCTTTTCCATTACCGACTTAGGCATGAGATTGTGCGAGGCTCCCGAGTCTAGCATGGCATTGTGTAGGATTTTGTCGTGGATGTTAAGGATAATGTAGAAAGGTGGTATCCCTCCTTCTACTGGCTTTCCATTGACATCTGGTCCAAAAATTAACTCAGGTTGGTCATCAAAGAGATTCACAGAATCTTCGTTTTCAACATAGTTCAGAGATTTACTAATTTGAGATCTGTAAGTTTCATGTTTTACCAATTCTGTCAAAGGTACTGAAATTTGGAGCTTGGCCACCTCTTCTCCCAAATTGAAAGGCAGAGGAGACTTATCTGTTGAATATTTGGAATTTTAGAACAAAAGCTCTGGGTAGTGTGTTTTTCTTTTTCGTTATTGGGAGTATTTTCAGTTGGATCTTCTGGAGGTTGTTCCATTGTTCCTTTAAGGGGAACTGAAGTGGAAGGGTGCTCATTAGAAGGCTGGTTATCTGTTACATCTTCAATTGTGGGGTTAGGAGGATTTTGAGGTGGTCTAGAAAGGATTTGTAAAGTTTTTGTAACTTGAGGATTCTGATTTGAGGCTTTTCCTTTCTTAGGCCGACTAGGAATTGTTTTCTTGTTTTGTTCTGGGACATCGGTATTCCTTCTACTTCTTAAGTTGTACTATTTATGTACTTCAAAAATAGCAAAGTCATACCCCTGTTTGAAATCAATTGATTCCCCTATTTGGGTTCAAAACTATTGGAGCATGTGTGACTCTTGGTCATCCTGAGTTAGGAAAATATCTTCATCATCGTCTAAACCCATCAAGTTTATCTG
This sequence comes from Pinus taeda, assembly GCA_000404065.3. NCBI lineage: Eukaryota > Viridiplantae > Streptophyta > Pinopsida > Pinales > Pinaceae > Pinus > Pinus taeda. The sequence goes on along the minus strand of APFE030118639.1, from coordinate 30,803 downwards.
AGTGTCTTGTTCAGGGTCTTCTAAGTGTGAGGTTTCAGCATAATTTTCTTGGAAAGGTGGTCTGATATTCTGGTCAGGAATATTCTTTCTGGTATTCTGGTTCTGGTTTTTCCTAAAATTAGGATTTCTCCCTGGATTATCCTGTTGGTTATCCCATTGAGGTTTCCTTTGAATAATTTCAACTCTGTCTAATAGTATTTCCATCCCTTTAGCTAAAGCATCGATTTTTTGTTCAAAGGGGGTAGTTTCCTCTTTCAAGGGTATCCTTCTCTCACTCCTAGCTCTAGCTCTTTTGGAAAGCAGGTTAGCTTCAAAACTTACTGCTACGCTCTGCATTTCTTCCAGAGTAGGGGGATTTCTTTCTCTTAATTGAAAAGCCATATCTGAAACAAATCCATCTGGAAATTTGATGAGGGCTAAACTAGGTGGAGGTCTAAGGTCAAGAGGGATGACATTATACACAGTATTAAACTTGGTACAATAGTCCTGAACAGTTTCATGGGGACCCCTTTTAAGGTTTTCATAATCAGATAAAAGTTGAAGGGGGTATTTCTTATTTTCCCACCTATTCAAGAATTGCTAGTAAAGGAATCTTAGACTATCTATGCTCTAGGGGGTCAAGGATCTAAACCACGTTCTCACTTCTCCAGCTAGAATTTGAACAAAAATTCTCATTTGGACATCAAACACGTCAATCTCATAAATTTCAAAGTAATCTTTCATTTTCCTAGTGTGTTGTAGGGTTGTGTATGTTCTAGTGCCATCGAAGGTAGCAATTTTACTCTGGTAGTCTTGTGGCATTGCACCTTGGGGGGCAGGCATCGCAAGGGGGGCATATCTATTGGCCATGATTCTAGGTTGGGTAGTAGTGTGAACGGAAGTTGGGGTAACAGGAGGTGTTTGGGTTGTGGAGGAAGAACTAGAAGTAGTGGTAGATTGTTGGGTGATAACTGGCTGGAGAGGAAGTGAAGGGATGAATGGAGGGGTGGAGTGGACTTCAGAAAAGTGAGGAAATAATGATGAACTCGTAGAAAGTGACGTTGTTTCATAAAGTTTAGGGATTCTATCGGTGGTAAGGGATGAATGAGTGGAGTTTTATAGATATCGATCCACTGAGAAATTGGCTCATGGGGTTTCAAGTTCTCTGAGGAATTCTGGATCTTGGACTAGGTCCAATAGTTCACCATCAAAGGTGGTTCTAAACAGAGGAAGTTCAAAATGTTCGTCAAAAGGGAGGTCTTCTAAGAACAGCCACTCAACACGGCAAGAATGTGATCTGAAAAAAGGTCTAGGGCTGACTGAACTCTCTTGTCTTCTAATGATTCTTGGAATCAGGTTGGGAATTTCAAATACAAGGGGAGGATTTGGATCAGGGTTAGCCCTGGTCTAATGAGTTCTCCCTGAAGCCAGATTTCAAGTCATTTAAATGCTTTTATTTTACGAATTTTCACGATAACTTCTAACAATCCTTCAAGATTCTTTAAATTAAACTTCTAAGTTTCTCAAAGGTTTATTTAACTGAGGATTTGTTCTTCCCTAGTATGGTCACCACTATGTTATCACTCGGATTTTCCTTAGAAGTTATTCAAAAGAAGGAAAGGATCCAAGGTAACTACAAACCAATCTTTTAAGTACAGATCCTAGCCAATCTATACTCAGAGAGGGCTCTCTCTTTATGATTTATCATTGTTTGGATGTGATGTTAGGCTAGTTATTAATGCTCAAGGGATTTGTTTTAATTTTTTTGGTGCAATTAAGGAAACAGATGGGAAGAGCAGGTATTCAGGCCATTGGGCTATGGATTCAAGTAGGAAAGTTTTATCGGGATTGGATTAATCACAGAGGTAAGAGTTCACAGGGCAAGATAGCACAGCAGGGACAAATCTGAAAGTTTCTATGGATGGAGAACTTAACCAGGGCCAAGGGCAATGAAGAATCCTTACCAGGGATCAAGTTGAAGAAGGGAGGATTGGCAGATAGCAAGGGAAATTAAGAATCCTATACCAAGGGCCAATAAAGGGAATGAATCATAGAAATAAGGGAGCAACTAAGAATTCCCAAACTTAAGCAATTTTGTAGAAAACATTAAATGAGCAAGCAGTTAAAACAGAGAGCATTTCAGCTAATTCTGATAGTATTTTTCCTTGTTTGCTTTTAAGAATTTATAAGAAAACACATATGATATTTCATAAAATGAAGGAAAACAATACTCAAACTTAGAGAAATGATACTTATTTGTTTCCCACAGTGTGAATGAATCGAGTGAAATGTCCTCAGCTTTATTCAATCTAGTAAACTAGTCGAGCCTTGATTAGAGTAGCTCCTTTAGCTCAAAACAAAAGTCTACAAAAATTCTTTTTCAATCCACCCTAATTACTTCAATTTCTGAAGTATTTATACAAAAAATATTACAAAATATCTCATAAAAATACGAGATTCATTATAGGAAACAAAAGCTATTTTCCCCAAGAACATAGAGATAGATGGAAAACAGATTGTTTGTTGTCCCTTTATTTGTGAATGTACTGGATGTTGGAACTCCAATTTGTCTCATGCAGTTGTCTTGGTCATTTTGTGCTAGACTTCACTCTTATCTTTACCTATTGATACTCTTTACCTGTATTTACTAGACTTTACCGTAGTAAATATTTTTACTCCATGGATTTACTATAGTAACTTTATAGTATATTGATCATATTGGTCCACCATTCATCATTCGATATTTTCATTCTGATCATTTTCTTGTACACTTCATCAGCTTCTGTATACTTAACAAACTTGGGCCTGTTGGTAAAAAGGTTTTTCACTTCATGTTCTATGTAAAAGAGGTTTTCCAAGCCATCATAAAGCACCTTTCTTGTAGGTAGTGCTTTTATTGTTGAAGATCTGGCTTGGCTCTTGGCCTGTTTGTTGAGTCGCTCGATGTAGTCATCTTGTGTCATCAACTTTTCATTTATGACCAGTGGGCTTGGAAGACCTTTCTCTCTCAAGATGCCATACTTCGACATGAAGTCATCTATATCTACTTGAATACTTTCACACCTTTTCTCCAAGTTGAGCATCAAGTTCCTCTTAGTAAGAACTTTCTTAATTTCAAGGATGGTGGTTGTTCTATCTTCAATCTCTAATGCATCCAATTGGTACCTGTTCCTGCTGTTCAAGAATTCAATCAACTGATTTGCCTCTTCAGGCTTATCTCCTAATTCTTCTTTGGTCTTCTGTATAGCTTCCATAGCTATCTTGACTAGCTTAGTCTGTTAAAAAATTATCTGGATAGAAGTCCAAATATCATTGATGGAATCAATGATATTGGCCCACAATATATTTCTCATATCTCCCAGTGGATTTTCTAGTGTTAAGTCCTTTTCTAGGACTCTGATTCTCTCCTCCATTCTTTTGTTCTTCCTTTCTTCCTCTTTGTTTTGAATTTGTGCCAGTTAATAGTCTGTTTCCATACTTGATATTTTTCTTTGAGCTTTTTTAATTCTGTAGCCTGGATACCCATCTATTCCATGGCTTTGATCACTTCATCTATTTTTTCTATTGTTGTCCCTGCGCTGGTTGATGTACCTGTAGTTGGAATCACTTTTGCTACTGGCAGTGCTATTACCGGTGGAAGTGTTGGTGCCAAAGACGCTGCCAGAGTGGAGGGTACTGCTGTAGAAACTGTGGGTATGACAGTTGGAGGAGCAATGGCTAGCTCACTCTGCCTAGACTGTATTGCATTTTCCAATTCCCTCTTAGTTTCCTTTAGCTATTCATTTAACTTAAGGACTAGGTCCATAAGTTCTTCTTCCTCCTGTTTCTCTATAACCTCTATAGTTTGGGGATGTTGGAGAGGAGGGATCTTAAGCTGCTTCTTTAATGAAGCTATATCATCATTTTTATTTTTGATCAACTGTTCAGCTACTTTGACATCCTTGGGATCATGCCCCAGCTCTATCACCAAGTCTTCTAATGTTTTTATTTTGATGTCTTTAGCCTGAGAGGAGGCTTTTTCCAGTTGCAGCTTTGTTGTTGTGTTGTGCAAAGAATTTTTCAATTGGTGTGTTGCGATGGCTTTACTAATCAATGTAGAATATACCATCTCATGGGTCTTCTTGTGTAGTTCTATTTGGTCAATTGGATGGATATCCTTGGCCAAAACTTCAAAATCAGTTTTCAAATAGTCAGCCATTGACTTAGGCTGTTGTACAGTTGGTTTCAGGAAACTCATTTGCATTTTTCCTTCTTTTATGTCAAAAGCTGACATAAGCATGGTCTAATTAGTTGGAGCCATTTTGAGGTAATGAGCATAGGTTTGAGCTTTTAATTTCTCATTCCTTGCTTTAATTTCTTTGTATTTTCCTTTAATGTCTAAGCTCTGAAAGAAGACACTTTTGTGCTTTGTTGTCTCTCCAATGCTTGTATATGGGAGGCAGACAGTGCACCACCTACTGGGATAGTCTGCAAACTATCTGTCTTTTGAGCCACTATGTTACTTGTGGTCTCCTCAGTATATTATTCTTCTGAATAGCGATTCAACCTTTGCCTTTTAGAAAACATTTGATCAATAGGCCTGCTGGAAGGAGTGGCCTCTTCTCTACCTTTTTTGAGATTTCTTTCCTCATTGAGAGGAGTCTGCAACACAGGAGGAGTGCCCATGATTTACTGAGGTTGAGCCAACTCCTCTGAGATTTCGGGCTGCTCAGATTATTCTTTTTGTTTTGAATCTTCTACTCTTTCTGAGGTTCCTTGCTGCTCTGATGGTTGTTTACTCGGTTCCTGTGACTGCTTTCTAGATTAAGTTTCTCCAAACACCTATACAAATGAATCCTCATTAAATCTTCTTTCTAAGTCCTCCATTATATTGTCAACTTCAACTTCAGTGCTATCTTGATCTATTAGTGTGCCTTCCACTCATTCTGATTGGTTGGCATATTGTTCAATCTCTGGGATCCTATGGTGGATATATGGTGATAGCTTATGTTTCTGCCTTCTGTCACAAATGAATCTGTGAGGGTCGTAGGGCCAAATGAAACTCTTTTTTAATTTCAATCTCTCAAAGATTTCATCTACTACCTTTCTGGCTTCTCTTTTATTGCAAATAAATGGGCCTAGATGATACTTTATCCTCAGCTAGGCCTTCTTCTTGGTCTTGACAAAGTGAATTTCATCAGAATTAATCATTTGCCTGTAGTACTCCAGGGCAAATAATCGAATGGGGAGATATCTAGGTAATTTATATGGAGGCAGCTCACACCCATAAATCCTGATTTCAGTATGGTTTTAGTATAAATACCAATCTCCAACTTTGTATTGTTTGGACAGTTGGAGAACCCTCTTAATATATGCACTAATTCTAGGAGGGGGATTGCCTATCAACATTATAGTCACTCGATGCACAAATTGGTCAATAAAATCTATATATGAATAGGGAGAATCAAAAGACCCGTGGAAAAGAGAAGTCTAGAAAATGACAGATCTAGGATTCCCTCTAGTATCAAGTTTTTGTACAGAGAAGGGAAACCTATCAGTTTGGTAATAAAGAAACAAATGATACAGGACCGGTGAATACTTGAACACCCTCTCGTTTTCGAGTCTCATAAACTGATCATGCATCTTATCTGCTATGAATTTGGCATAATCAAACTTGACTATAGGAGGTTGGCCGGGGGTAAATATAGACATACCAACAAAAATAGTTTCGACTATATACTCATTAGTGGTGGAACCCAGAATGCATGATAGCATTGTTGTGTTGTCTCTGCCTATATCAGAAAAGAAGGCTGACATGTAAGGAGGGGGATCCTTTGGCATGTATTTTTCTTTAGAAATGAAGGTCTGGAGGATTTGAGTACATCTGGAATTAGACAGTTTGGTGAACCTTTCAAGAAAATTGGGGATGGACAAGGGGGTGAGGTCTAGACTAGGATGTAACTGTAACATCTCGTTTATGGACTCAGCTGTAATGGTGAAAAGGATTTTCTGGTCTTAGGAAATTACAGCTTTCAAAACGGGGTCATAATTTGCATGGCAATAATGAATAATTTCAGGAAAGACGTGAATACTTGGGAATTGATATTTGGGCAGGTTTGGCTCCCAGAGACCTATCTTATTTGCATGGTTTAAGTAATTATCTCTGTATCTGCAATGCAATTTCAAAGGGGTTTCATCAAAGGTGAGGTCCTTTATCTGGAAATCCTTGTCAGCTAGGCGAAGATGGTCTAAATCTCTATGGGGAGTGGTAATTGGCTTGGCATCCAAAGCACAACTGGAACATCCATCCTTGGTTATTGTAGATTCAAGGATGAGGGTAGGGAATTTCAGGGAATTTGTGGAGAATGGGGTCATTTCGGAGAGATCCTAGACTGTAGAACGACTTGCTAACACTATATTTACTTGATTTTCACAGCAATTTAGTCCAGATGGAATATGAAAATAGGGTTTTCTCAGTAAAGCAGGTAAATACCTAGTTAAGGTTGCATGAACAGACAAATGGCTATGGTGCACTATTTGTATGGAGTGCACAAGTCTACAATGGCAATCTGGAATTCAACAACTTCTGAAAGTTGACAGTTGGAAGTAGCATGACAGCTCGAACGTACTCTGAGTGTGCATGGACAAAAGAAGTTTCTTTTCTCGATAGGACAAAATAATGGGTATTTTTGTTTTTATTTGGCAAAGTGAATGTTTTTGCAGGTATGATGAAAATGATAGTGGTAAGCGGGGGCGGTAAGTAGATTCTATTGCACTGCTTATGAGGGTGTAGTGGTATTGGAAGAGGTCCACCCGATGCCATTCATCGGATCACACGTAGCGGCTGGGGAATAGTGAAACCACTCGTATTGGGCGATTAAAGTTCGGCATCGGGGGCCACCCGATATGAGCATCGGTTGTTAGATCTGAAGGTGTCAGATCATGCGGTGGTCGGGGAAGGGACTTGATCGGGATTTAATGGAGGGGCCCGACGGGGTAGTAACTACGAATTAGGGAGGTTAATTACGTCAGGAGTGATGCAATTGGGGGAAGGTTCTTAATTAATCACAGGTTGATTAATTAATTCATTTTTAATGCAGCGGAGAGGTTATATGGCTTATTTTGATCATGGATAGATTAATTAATCTATTGATTAATCAATCTATCGAATTATTCTTTTATTTATTGTTTATATTTCAAACCAGGGCAGGATATTAGAATAAGGGATTTTAATAATATATAGGGGATGGGGTGTATTTTGCGGGAGCTAACTATATTAAATTATGTTAATATGAAATAGATGTGGAAATGAGAATACGCTAAGTAAAATGTTTCGAAAAATATTATATTTCTGCATTTAAACATTCATAACTTAGGCTTAGATGCATGTTGTGGGTTTTTTGTGGGAAAAGGGGGGTTTTATATGATGTTGATTACTTTCCCTGGGCAAATAATGATTTTACCTTAGGAAAAACGATTTTTTAGATGAAATGGATGAATTATGGAGGAGTGAATGTTGATGATTTAACTCTTGGAACCTATAAATCATTGGGCCGAAGGTCCGGTCCCTCCAAAAGTTAGAGAAATGCTCTGAGCCCCTTTGATTTAAGGTTTTTGGTACTTTGATTGTTATTTGTGGGAAATTAGTGATATCAGGGGTAAAAGAAAATGAGGAAATTAATAACCTGATTTTGTAAATGTCTCTGTTATCCATACTTTCAAAGTAATATGATGATGAAAGTAAATGATATGAGCTTCAAATAATCATTCATCATACACCATTTTGCAACCATCCATCTACTTATCCACCTACACATCCTACCATTTTTTCCACTCTTTATTAGGGTGCACTTAAATTGGCAAACCCATCTAAAACTTTTCTTTTCTTTTACAATGGAAATATATCTAAGTCTATCCTTATTACATCCAAGGGCTCAGATTAAACTATTGAGCTCCTTTATTTACTCTACCTATCTACTTATCTGCCAAGATTAAACAGTTTGGTCAGATTTTATTCTCTATCTCTAAGCATGAAAATGAAAACATGGAATAACCAAGATTAAACTATTTGGTTACCATGGATTGTGACATAACAACACTTTACACACAATCATTATTGTACAGAAAGTAAAATAGTAGTGGCATTTGGGCTTACACACTTTCATGGTCTTTCTTTCTTTGGGGTATATTTTTCATCTTTTTTGACCTCTTCTTTATTTGTTTTTCGTCCTTTGATCTTTCTTTTAGGACATACTCTCTTTAAATTTTTTAATTTTTTTGATTTTCTACAAATATGGAAAACATTTGCAGAAGAAAAGGTATGTACATATTTCAGAGACAAACTAAGTCAATCATAAATTATGACACCTATTGGTATAGGAACATAATAGTCCATTCCTTTACATGTGCAATAACACCATGTATGTCTTTGAGAGTTTCGGAAATATTCATGCACCACTACTGAAAACCATGTAGATGGAAAACTTCTTTGTGCACAATGACAAATATATCATAAATTTTTCGCATGGTGGTCTCAAGAGTTGATAGTTCAACAAGTATTGCTTTCCTCATCTCTTCCATAGTGGATCCTGTGGACTGTTCTTCCCTTTGCTTGGATGCTTGCAAGTCCTTAGCCATCTAATCATTCTCCGCTAACAAGAACTTGACATTTGATCTTGTGGATTCTAAATAGGCCTTAGAGGCATCGGTCATGGCAGTTGGATGATTTGTAACATCTAACACAATCACCCTTTCCTTCATAAATGCAAGTGATGTGTGACCATCCGAGAAATGCTTTCTCCACACCTATACAATGACAGATTGTACACATCCATCACTGGATCATCATGAAGGAGAACAACCTCTCCTTGCTCGCTCAAGATTGTTTCTGATACTAGAGGTGGTGGAAACTGAGGGGCGACCTTGGATGCTCTTGACATGAGGTCAGTATCTTGGTCCTATGGCTCCTTTTCCAGCTCCATGTTCGTTTCTTAAACCATTTTCTCAATATTTTGAGAAAACTCTCGAACCTACATATGCTCACCCTCTTCTTCATTTACTGGTTGTTCTGAGTCTTCAACATGTATGGGTGCAATTTTCTCTATCATCGCGCCTTGCCCTTCTTCCTATTCCTATCTCTGCTTCTATTCTCTCTCTCTCCTTCTTAGCTCTGGCTCTTCTTTCAGATTCTTCTTTGTTTCCTGCAACCTCTTTTTTGGTTCCTCCAACCTTTGCTTCTCTCTCTTCCTACGCTCTTCTCTCTTTATGTGTTGTTTCCTCTTTGCCTCCGCTACCAAAGTTTCCTTCTCAATGAGAGGATATTCTCTAAACTTGCAACTTTTCTCAGCCTCTGGGTTCTCGGAAATCTTCCTCTTGTCCTTATCCTATGCTAGTTTATTTCTTATGTTGTTGTTGTTGTTTCTTCCTGGGGTGATGCTGCTTGTAGAGCAGCTTTCCATTATGTGGAAATTCTGACTAGTTCATTAAGCTTGTATTGGTTGTAACAATACCTCCAAGATTCCTCCTTTTCCCAATGATATGCCCCGTGGATCCATGGATAATACACTCTCACACAATGGTTCTTGCAAATCTTGTGGGGATCGTATGAATTGTGATCCTTGGTGTCAAACTCATACTTTGCAATCTCCTTGGATTCAGCATCTACATCCTTCAAGCTCTTGATCTCATACAATCCAATCCCCATGGTGACTTCTTTCTCCTATGTATCCCTACTAATAAACTTGTGGAGATGTGATATGAAACCTGTTGCATGACCAACTTATATGTGGCAAACCTTGCGACCACATGTGGAGGCTTCTCTCCGCCAAACATCCTGATAAAGGTGCCACTGGGTGAGGCATACCAATCTACAATGTTGAGTATTGCCTCCATGGACATGGAAGGTGGATCCTAGTCTACCATCAACTTGTAAATCGGGGTGATGAAATGGTCAGCTACCCTCGCCATGACTCCTTAGTAGATGCACTAAGAAAATAACTTGAAATAAATGTTCACAGTAGTTTCTGAAAGTGTCCATGTCCAACCCATGCCAGGAAACTGATGTTGGTCACAGATTTCATCAAGTAGGTACACAGACATATATAATCTCACTTTCCCATCCTTGGGTGGATTCGAGACATTAGTCACATGCACTTTCAGCCAAAGAGCCAACAGATCCAACCAGTTGAATGGCCTTCTATCATTTTTCTAACTAGTCCAACACAACCACCTAACTTTGCAAAAAGGTCTTCGTGCTCTCTTGACCATAAAATCGACATGTAAAGATGATCAAGAGTTGGTAGGCCTTTCTGAGTGACTTCGTCTTCTAAAAATGATTGGGTGTGGATCTAAACTTCAGCGAATCTTTCACCCAATGCTTTATGATGTCTCTAGTGCTCACATTATTGTTGGGGGCATAGAAAAGTGCATCCATGCAGTTCACTAGCTATGGTAAGTGATAGATATGATGATAGTTTTATGTCCTATAGGTAGAAAGTTTTGTTCCATTGTCACTGCTCAATATCAACACCTCGGGATCAATCATTAGGGGAATTTTGATGTCTAAAATGGGCCTCCTATGAAATTATAAAATAATAGTGGAAATAATAAAATAAGGTTACATTACCTATTCAAATTTTAGAGGGAAAAAAGAAAACACTATTTTTTCAACTCGTATTTTCAACATATCTCCCTATGAGTTTACTCAAAATTCGAGTGGAAACACTCGTTGGATGCAAAATTTGATTCCTCATTCAAGGAGTACCCATGTTGCATACTTTCAATGGACCCTACTACATGAAAAATGTGATTGCAATCACATTTTTTCATGTATTTCTCATTTTTCATGAAGAAGAGTTAGCCGAAAGTATGCAAAATGGATACTCCTTGGATGAGGAATTAAATTATGGATCCAACAAATACTCCCACTCGAAATTTTAGTAAATCCTTAAGGAGATAAGTGGAAAATACAAGTTGAAAAAGTAGTTTTATTATTTTTTTATTTTTTTATATTTTTACTTTTTTACTCCAAATATGGTGAATCATCCCCCATGGTTGACATCATCATCTTGAATCCTATTGGTTCTTAGAAATTTTATTTTGGTTGTACATTTTTCTTAGGAGGCCCATTTTAGACCTCAAAAGTCCCCTAATGATGTGATACAATCCAGTGAATGATGTCTACACATTGGAAGGTGGGGTACTTGCATGCAACCTTATATAAGCATGACTTGTGGATGTTGACATAGACCTGCGAATATTCTAGATATTCCATGAAGCTTCGTGTAAAGGTATCCTTGATTTCCTGCCATGTAATCTCCATGTCCTTCTCTATGAACAACTGTATGTATGCATAGACTGGCAAGTTCATTGACACATGTTCAACTGCATCCCCAGTGCTACTCTCAACAGTATCCTTTGATGTAGCTTTCTTGAAAGCCATGTTACCTGTACTAATGAAGAGTTTAGCAACAATTGTTGTACCTAGATATAGAGAGGACACTCATGTCACAAAAATGTTAGCTTGAAACCAAAATCACATCAAGGATAGACCAAGCAACAAAGTGCGCAACTGCTGGGACGGTTTGGGAAATTCTAGGTATTAGAGGTGAGGGAATTTCAGCTGGATCTGCACATTGCACAGTCCCAGTTTCTAGTGGGGAGGTGATGTTGATTGGAACTACGCAATGCATAGTTCAGACTGGCTTGCACTGGCTAGGACTATGCATTGCGTAATCCCAATGACCAAGGCTTCAGGACTGGATCCTGGAACTGTGCAATGCATAATTGGAGCCAGTCCTTGGCAGCCTCTATGAAATTCTTATAGCCAAGACAAAGGCTTGAGATCCAGAAATATGCAATGCATGTTGGGAAGAGATAGATCTAGGCCAAGGAAGCCCAGATCTACCGAAGGGCAACATGAAAACAAGCATATATGAAAGTGCAAGTGATGGTAGGTGCATATCTAAGTGAATGATGATCCATGCAATGAAAACAACTGTAGGAATCATTCAAATAGAAGAACAATGAATCTTATGGAGAGAGTCGCCACAACGATGATCGTTTGTGAAAAAACTGGGTTATGCATGCGACACTTAGGAAAGGCAATGAAAAACTTAAAACAACACTTCTACGAGCTAAACCAAATAAAAAAGGTAAAGGTCATTCAATAAAATGGGTAAAACAAAACTCTCAGAAGCCAAGTAAACCAAAGCAAGAAAAAAAACAACAAAAGACAAGAAAAGCAAGACTTACCCAGAAAAGCTGCAAAGAATGTCCCGAAGGTTCCGAGATCTCCTCGGGAATTCCAGAACTCCAAGATCGAATGTGAAAATGAGATTTGGCGGCATCCTTTAAATGGATTTGGTCATTTAGGGTTTATGATGTGAAGGCTAAAAATCTAGGAAAAAGTGACACATGGCGGTAGTTTCCAAAAATATCTCATGTGTAACTCTGACTGCTAAAAATATATCCCTATTTTTTAGGGATGCTTTTTCACTTTTTCCCTTTTTGACTTTTCAGGAAAGGCTGCCATGCATGCACAGAGAAATTGCGCAATTTCAGGAGAACTGGGAAACTCACTAGCACATGCATCGGGCATCTGTTGAAGCAATGCTTCTGCACAATTCCTGGGCTGAGTGGCTCTGGCTGCCTCTCATGCTCTACGCAATTTCCCAGCTGAAGGGAGTTTTCCAGCTAGGTCTGTACAATTTTGGAGTGGAAGCTCAATGTTGGCTTGAACTACGCATTTCCTGAGAGTAAGGTTGGTTGCGCTCTAAGATTGTGCCACTCAATAAGGCAGGGCCAAAACCGGATTGCAGCCAAGCCAAGAGGTCAGCTTGTGGTTAGACAGTAGAGAAAGTAAGCAAACACAACCTATAGAGAGAAATATTAAATCCAATGAAAGCATAAATACCTGGGTTAATGCAAGATAAGTTGTTGGGATTTTAGTAGGGAGGCTCCAAAATGAAGCGTAGGCAAAATTTTGGAGGGTGGTTGTAGCCGCTACGACATTGGCGAAACACTAGTAAAACTCCATCTCTCTGTATGGACCTTGTCTCGTGTAAAGCTATTCTAACTCCTCCAAAAGTATTGTTTGATTCTTTCATTGTCATGGTTCCTTCACTAGGTTGAGTTAAAGATATAGTCTCTACCGTTCCTTTGATCGATCAGTACACATACCAAGCCAAGTCAACTGAGTTGTTTCAATTGGGGATGAGGGGTATATTGGTGCACAAGTAATATAGACTGTCAGAGTTTTATTTTCATCTCTGGTGTTTCTCCGCTGTTAGCAGGCCTGGACAGTACCCCGACGGAGACACTTCAGGAACATAAGCATTGCTTCGCTGTAGCAAGCCTAGACAATACCTTGGTGGAGATACTTACTTCACCTCTCTGCTTAGGAAGCATTTCTCTTCTTTCGCCTTTGTTTTTATTTTCATTTTCATAGAACTTTGCATAGGAAATTATTTATTTCATGAAGCAGAAGAGGGATCCCGACTTATTGAGAGCAGAAGAGGTTGTCCCTTCAAAGAAGGATGTTTAGATATACCTCTGACATACTTGTTAAGGTTTTCCTCCTCCCCTTACTCTACTTGACTAAGTTGATAAGGGTTAACTAAATATGGAAAATCGATCAGAGTAGGCGGTACTAGTTAAAAGTGCAAGTGTTGTGATTTCACCAAGACTCACTCTGAAAGGAACATATTTTCCATCAGGGTGTCATTGACTAAAATAAACACAAGATCTTGATAATGAGAGGTAATAGACAAATAACCAAATTTTGATAGTTGTACAAGTCCTCTTGTATTTCACCCTACTTTTCTCAAGAAGCCAAACAAGGTTTCATGGGAAAGCTAATCCTACGGGTGCATAAACAAATAAAGCAAGAAAAGGAAAGAAGTAAAATGAAAGCAGAACAAGTAAGAAAAAAAAACAAGAAAGAAAAATAAAACAGGAAAGAAAACACTACTCCTAATCTTAAGCTAAATAATACATGGGCCTACCCATATGAAATGATATTTCCAATGTATCCATCGATGCATTGGTTGGCCCATGTGAATGATGTCATGATTAACAAGAAAGATATTCAGGCACACCAAAAAACAAGAAAGATAAATCAATGAAAACCAACACATTCGAAGTTTGAATGCGTCCATAGAAAAGAAAATATTAAAAGCACATGAAAGGCACTTTGTAGGCGAATTATGGTTTTGTATCACATTGCACGCAGATAACAAGCATGTACACACTTTCGAACTTGACAAACGAGAAAACATGATGAAATAAGAAAAATTTCATTTCGCAACATGACTTGCTATGCATCACTCCTCCAATGCATGAGCGATAGGATATTGTGATTTTGGCGGAGGATGTGAAACTCGTATATCAGATTGATTTTCAATGTGCACGAGAGAGTGATGAGGAGCCTAGGGTGATTCAACAGATTTCTAATCAGAAGTGGAATTGACCTCAAGTCCATGAGAACCTAACATAACCATCAGCTTGGGCCGAAGTGGCTCGATAGTGTAGAGCCTCCAAAATGTATTCAAAATATCATCCACTTTCACCTTTATCACCACCATTTCACTCACATGTCGCAACTCCATGACCATATAACCTTTCATTAGCCTCCATTTTCATAATTATATGGGTTCCATTTGTGTTTTCCAAAAGTTAATGATTTCTAGTATTATAAGTGAATTAAATGGTTAAAACTTAGAAAAAATACATATACTTGCTAATACTTAAAAGTGGCTTGAGTTTCATGACATGTGTAGGTCATTTGGAAGCTTCCAAGGCACCCTTATGTGGCCTCCAATGCTCAAATTCGAATTCCCTTCAAGACATGGAATAAGATTTGGATAAAGGTAAAAGAGGATATGTGTCTCATCATTATCTATTTGAGTTATAACTCTATGAGATTTTATAGGGATCTAGGAAGAGAATAATGGACCTCCATTAATGAGGCGCCTTCTTATGTTTTTGTATAAATAGGAGAGCCTCCTCCTTTCAGAGGCATGTGTAAAGTTGGGGAAATTCTCTTGTTTTGAATATAGAATTTGGATTTGGCACCATGCTCATGAGTGATGTTCACTTTGATTGGGTTATGCTTGTATTTGGAGCCTCTCAACTTTCCATCCCTCATGATTTTGGATTGGCCACCTATAATGTGTGAGATTTATTGTCTTTCATAGATTAAGATTTATTTCTTTCATAGATTAAGATTTATTTCTTTCATATATTTTCCTGTGTGAGAGGTTAAGAGCGATTGTTCTTATTTTCTTTCATATCTAGAGGTTAAGAATGATTTTTTTGCTTTCATTTCATATCATGTGGTTTTTATTAATCATCTCATAGGATCTTGATTTGATAATGCACACATGATCCCTTAGAGTAGATTTCATTTCTGAAAGAGTGGTGTGCTTTTCAATTCCTGCAAGCATGATAAACTAAGATTTCAATTCCTACAAGTGTGATAGATTAATATTTCAATTCCTACAAGTGCAATAGATTAAGATTTCAATTCCACACACTGTACTATAATTTCTTTTGAATTGATTGTTGAATTAGAATAGGTGAATTTGGTTTGTCGTTATTTGGCTTCGTAGTTAGATTGATCTAAATTGCAAGTTAATTTCTAGCATATACAGTGCACGCATGCTTCGAAAGTTTTACGAAACCCCCAAGTTGAAAATTAAATGATAGGTAATTAATTTGCCTTACCATTTTTGGCGTCGTTGCCAGGGAAGTGTGCATAGGAACTGGCTTTCAGTCTAGGGTTCATTTTTTAGTTTTTTCCTAGATGCATTATTAAAACATGTATATGCATAAATCATTTAGCTGCATATCATTTTTATAATATATATATATATATATA